>OVAP01006761.1:0-11411 GCA_900406295.1 Aurinia saxatilis
GAGTCAAAACTATACTAAAATGAATGCAAAACAAGTATGAAAAAGGGGCCTGAAATGCAACATATCACAAGTATATCGTCTACATACACCAAGACATAAAGCAGTGTGTGTTGTTGCCGATAGACAAAAAGTGATGTGTCCGAAAGGGAATTGACAAATCCCAGACTTACAAGATACTTCTTGAGTTCCAAGTACCACGCGCGGGGAGCTTGTTTGAGGCCATACAGAGCTTTCTTGAGATGACAGACATAATTTGGCCAATCCGGATCAACAAAACCTTGAGGTTGAGAAACGTAAACATCTTCGGTTAATGTACCTTGTAGAAAGGCGTTGTGGACATCTATTTGTCGAATTGGCTAAGAAAGAGCCACAGAGACTTCCAGTACAATGCGGATGGTGGTTGATTTTATTACCGGACTGAAGGTCTCTGCATAATCAACACCTTGCTGCTGATGAAAACCTCTGGCTACCAACCGAGATTTATACTTGTCCACACTGCCATAAGGGAGAAACTTCGTTCAAAATATCCATTTAGTGTCAATGACATTATATGAGGGATCCGGGGGTACCAAGTCCCAGGTGTGAAAACGAAGCTGTGAGTCAAACTCAGCAGACATTGAATGTCGCCATCGATCATCCTGTAGTGCTTGATTGACAGTTCTGGGCTCGGCATGGGTGTTAGAGGTTAGGACCGCGGAGAGAGTGAATTTGGATTTAGGTTTGGTGATGTTATTTTTTTCTCTAATTTTCATGGGGTAATGATTTTGTGGGACAACATTTTGTTGTGATTATAGCGAAGGTGGGGAAACAGGTTGCGGTGATGACTTGGGAGAGTGGCTGGATGTAGATGGTGTGGTCGAGTGGAGAGAGTTTTGGGAAGATGTGGGTGTTATGGGTTCAGGTGAGGAATGGGCCAATGAAGTAGAACCTGTATGGGCCGGGGTAATGGGTTTTCTTATTGCTGAAGTTGACCCATGTTTTTGAGATTGGGATGAGGAGGCCGATACATTCTCGGTGTCGGGGAGTGAGCCAGAGATCGCGGAGAATGATGGGTCAAGGGAGGCGACCGGTGAGGAGAGTCCCGGTGATGAAGAGATTTCCGGTTGGCCGGACGATGATGCGTGATTCAGAGAGGTGGAGCCGCGATCGGACCCGGGAGCCGAGGAGTCACCGGATTGCGACGAAGAGGCGGAGAGTGTTGATGATGACGCCGACGTTCCAGTCATTGGTGAAGAATCAGATCCCGGGGTTCGATTTGGTACTGTCGGCGATGGCTCCATGAGTGGTGGATTGGTGTGATGGACAGGGATGGTTTGTGTGAACCATAAGAGAGGAAGATAGGAATCTGGAGAGGGAGATGGGTCGGTAATCAGGGAAGAGAAGGGAAATTGGGTTTCATCAAATATTACATGTCTGGATACAAAGATGCGTTTCATTGAAGGATCCAGACATAGGTAAGCACTTTGGGTTAAGGAGTAGCCTAGGAAGATACATGGTTTGGAGTTGGATTGGAGTTTGTGGGTATTGTATGGTTTTAGCCAAGGAAAACACAGAGAACCAACAATCTTTAGTTTGTGATAGTTGGGGAGTTGGCCAAAGAGTTTTTGATATGGTGATTGATTTGAAAGTGTAGGAGTGATCATTCTGTTTATGAGATAAACTGCAGCGGAAAAGGTATAGGACCAATATGTAATTGGGATATGAGAGTGTGAAAGTAAGGCAAGACCTACTTCGACAATATGTCGATGTTTTCTTTCGGCGAGTCCGTTATGTTCAGGGGTGTGGGGAGGTGAAGTGAGATGACTGATGCCATGAGTGGACAGAAAAGAACGAAGAGCAATGAACTCACTGCCATTGTCAGAGAAGAGAGTTCCGAGTTTTGTGGAGAAGCGATTTTCAACAAGAGAGGTAAATGTGATGAATATTTCTTTAACCTGTGATTTTTTTTTGTATTGGGTAGAACCAAATATATCTGGTAAAGTGATCAACCAGAATAAGATAGTATTTTAAATTGTCTATAGAAACAATAGGAGATGTCCAAACATCAGTAAACACATATTTAAGAGGTCGAGTAGATTTGATGGAGGATTGTGAAAATGACTGTTTGTGACTTTTATTTGAAAAACAACCTTCACAAGAGATAGGTTTGGATGATGAATCAGAAATGGGTAGGGAAAAACTAGATAGCATTTTCTTTAAAATAGATTGAGATGGGTGACCTAGACGAGAGTGCCAGTCAACGGCACTGGTTTTTATTGCTGTTGTAGAGGTTGATAGGGCTGTTGGGTTTATTGGAATAGGCCACTCATAGAGCTCATTTTTATTACGGCCTTGAAGTAACTGGACCCCCGTTCTGAGATGCTTCACCTGAAAGGAAGCCGGAAAGAATTCAACAGACACATGGTTAGCATTACATAATTTATATACTGATACCAAATTCTTTTGAATATTAGGTACATAGAGAACTTCTTGAAGAGCAAGAGATTTATTGTGTAAAGGAAGATTAACCGAACCAGTGTGTGTGATGGGCAGTCCCTTACCATCACCGATGACCACTTCCTCACCTCCGTTATAGGGCTGATGGAAGGAGAGGTTTGCCAAGTCTGAAGCAATGTGATGAGTTGCACCAGAGTCTAGTAGCCACGGGTTTGATGGTGTTGGATTAGCGGTGGTGAAATGAGCACGGGGTTGGGACTGCCATGGAGTCATATGAGGAGTCTGTGTGGAGGTGGTGTGTGATATCAGCTGGTGACAGCGCTTGGCAGTGTGGGCGGCGACACCGCACCACTGACATTTCCCCAGGTATGGTTTGGAGCCAGTGTTTGATGGTTGGAACGATTGATTCTGCCAATTGTTGTGTTGGTTGCCTTTGGAGTTTGATTTTTGCTGATAACGATTGTAGGAGCTGCTACCAGAGGTGTTACTGCGATGATGAGCCGGATTGGCGGAGATGGGAAGTGTCGAGGGGTTGATGGCTGCAACTGTGAGCAGATCAGTCTCTTGATTGATCAAACGCTCATGAATCTCGATGAGAGATGGTGAGGTTTCTCGACCTTGAATCTGGAGCATGACTGATTTATATTCATCAGGAAGACCTTTGCCAATGTAGTAATCTTCATGACCGATGGCGTTACCCAGAAGGGCAAGGTGTTCAAATCGAGTAGTGAACCCCTGAAAATATTCAGTGATAGACTTGGTTCCTTTAGTCCAAGTTTCCAGTTGTCGCTTGAGTTGACGGATGTGAGCGCGTGAGGGACATGCATATGTGTTGGTAAGCCTGATCCATATCTCTGCAGCGGTAGTAGTTGAAGTGAGCAGTGGTTGAAGCAAGATGGTAATGGTACCAAGTAACGCGCTGTATATGAGCTTGTCTTGTCTCTTCCACACCGTGTAGGCTTTGTTAGTGGTAACATCTCCATTGGTTGTGAGTGTAGAAGGAGGAGCAGTTAGGGATCCATCGATATGGCCAACAAGACCATAACTATCTAGTAAAGCGTGGATCTGTGTGCTCCAAACGATGAAGTTGGAAGCATTGAGCTTGGTGACACTGGACATGTTGATGTGGAGAATGGCGGTGGAGTCAGGAACAATGATCGTTTCACTGGACTCGGTGGAGGCCATGAGAGCAAAAACAGATTTTTTTTTTCTTTATATATCAATTTGCTCTGATACCATATGAATGGAATGTTTTTATATATTTTGTACACAGGTTACATCTCTTTATATACTACACTACTCAACTATACAAGGGAAGAATATATGTTAGAAGTAATTGAGAATATTCACTTGAGAGATTGATGGGAATCAGATCATCAATCAGATCATGTTAATTGTGATATGATTCCGTAATACGATCCGTCTTACAACGAGATCATCGATAACGATCTCATCAAGTGGTTTGCTTCACGTTAGATTAAGGATTTCACTTGTTGGTTTCTTTTATTCTTTCTTATAAAACGTTGGAATAATAGTATCCTGATGTAAAACAGTGCTCTTTCTTTTTAATCAATTTTAACAAATTTTCAAAAGAAGAGAAGCTATGGGTGAAAATTTTCGTTTATGTTCACGTTTTGAGTCCAGTGACTCGTGCATTTTTTTAGATGATCGGAAGTCTAGCCAACCAAGTTACTCCGGCAAAGAGGATTGGGAGGTGGAGACCAGAGAGAAGCGATCAAGACTCTAATAGTGACTCGGCTAGTCAACTTGGTGAGCTTGTTCGAGTTGATCATAACTCAGTTAAAAAGATTAGCAGAATTAAAATGGTGGAATATAATAGACTGGAATATGGATGGTAAATGAATTTTTTTATTCTACTCATTCCTCTCCATAATGGTAGAGGAATAAGTGTTGAAGAATCTATTCATAAATTTAAATTAGTCCAATGGAATGAGTAGGATTTTTTTTTCCACATTTTTTTTTTTTGGCAAATGGTAGACTTTCAGAATAATAAGCAATTCCAATATTTTTTGTTACTCTGAATGTGCAACTAGTTGCACTAAGTATTTTCCCACCGGGAGATAATGAAGGAAGAATATGTGAAAAGTGATTGTTATAAACTAAATTGATTATATTTGTTAAATGTCTAACGTGAGGGTTTTTGCACAGCTAACATATTTCATATTACCCAATTACAAACATTTAACAAGCATACTCACTAATAACAAATCAATTATCCAGTTCAAACCTAATGTGCTCCATCATAAAATATCTAATAATCCATATTACCCAATAACAAACATCTAACAAGCACATTCACTAATAACAAACCAATGATCCAGTTCAAACCTTAACAGATAATATGGAGCACAAAATTTATTGTTTGTCTTTGTTGGCAAGCGATTATTACACTTTGTTAGATGTTTACACTTGTTACAGACACTAAATATCTAACAATATGTAGTACCACTAAATAAATAGTTATTTACTATGATAAATGTTAGTCTCCTAACAACAAATTTAAAAAAAGTAATTTGAAATTTAGAAATAGACATATTAGTGTAGTTATATGGTGTTGTCATAGGTTAGACACAACTTATAGTTTAAAAAACAAACGCTTTTTATTAGGCTGATTGTTTACTAGTTTCTAGATTTTGGTTTTAGTTTTTTGGATTTTGATTTTTGATTTTGATTTTTGATTTTACCGTAGCTTTTAGTTATTTAAAACTTAAATGGGAATTTTAAAGTTTTTTGTTTTTATATACTATATTATGTTTTAATCTTATGTTTTTAGAACAACTTAGTTCTTGTTTTATTTGTTCAAAATTATTAAAAATATATTTTCTAAATCATCTTTGTAATATAAATAATAACTCACAAGTTATAATAAAACTTTATGGAACATATATACATAGATCTATTCCACTGAATAAAAAAACAAATATATGATTTCACATTATTATAAAAATGATAATTTTATGTGTATAAGTTTATATGAGATTGACCAGGAATTGTAGTCTAGTGGTTCGTGCTAGAGTCGTCACTGTGTCACCGCCTGCGTTCAAGACCAGTCTAATGCAATATTGTTGTTAACAAAAAAAAGGAGTTTATATGAGTTTTTTTCTTTAATAAAAAGCAGCATTTAGTTAATTATTAGTTATAAAAAGTAAATATTTCTTTTTTTTTAAAACGTATAAAAACCTACATATTGTGGTTTTTGATTTTTTCCCCCTAAAATGCTAAAAACTCTGAAAAACTAGTTTCCCTACCTTTTAGGCAGTCTAGTTTTTTAAAATCTTGATTGACAAGAAAAAAACAGTTTTTGAAAAAGCAAAATCTAAAATCTAGTTTAGACTCTGCAAACAATCAACCTAAACAATTGAATAGTAATGTATATATTAACTGTTTCAAAGATGACAAGGTTGAAATTGACGTTGGATCTGTATTTTTTGAGTCATGTATAATGGCAATACCATCAACCGACGGTAAAGCTTCTGTAGGATCAACAACAACAAATACCGAGCCAAACATACTCGATGGAGACTAAAGCAGGGACATGCACTTTAGCTTCCCCTGATTTGGTCCTCTCTTCTAGTGGTATTTGTTGCAAACATCTTGGTTCCTTATGTCATAATTATCCACACTTTCCACATTCTTTTTGAAAATCCAAGTATGCTTTACATCAACCATAGACAATCTTCTTGGAAAGTGGTTAATGTCAATGGAGTAGAAATTAAAGACATTTTCAATGGTTTTGCTCGTGCTCCTAGGAAAGAGAGAAAGGAAGCCGCACAAACTTCCTTTTCAGTATCACCATCGATAATTTCAGTGAAATTCCTGACAAAGCAGTTATGATGGCGTGGAAGAGCCGCTGAATCTAAAAAGCAATTGAGTTAGGGTTGTAGTCTTGGCGTGGAAGCTATTATATAGATTTTGTTTCTGTATGATTCGAAGATTATATTTAGTTAATTTTTTTTTTGAATAATTAAGAGTTTTTGGATCTAGATCCGTTTATTCTCTTACCTCCCAAACCAAAATATGTTATGTGATAGAATTAAAGAGCCAAATTTTACATGAGATATTTAACAATTGATGTTGGTAATATTTTACTTATTTTATTTTTCATCCAATGTAAAACTTCATGGAATTTCACCAAAATTATAAAATGACACTGGGAAGAAAAAGAAGAAATTATGTGACGTTCACGATCATTTTTACTTCACTGGTCACATCTGCACTTGGGCAGGACTTGAATAAGTCAAAAAAATTGGAATGGTCATGGCTCCCACTTTTCTCTAACATAATTTTATATCTCCTTTTTGTTAGGACTATGGCACTATTTAATTTGACTTAATTATAAACGACATAGTACCAAAAAAAACTACAAGTTCTAGAAGAAATGGATTACTACCGTCTAAAACAAGTTTACTATTTTCCCTCTTTACTTTTGCAAAACCTAATATTTTAGGAGAATATAAAAAATGTTCCTTTTGAATGCATATTTTTCAAAGTACTCTTCTTTTTTTGTTATTTTTGAAAATATATTAATTTTAATCTAAATTCAATTTAAATTATCAATATTAGTATTTTAAAATATTCTATAATGTTTTGTAGGGTTGTAGGATTTAGAATCTAGGATTTAGAGTTTATTCTTAATCTTTTAATCCTTAATAAATTCAAAACTCCTAATATATAAACCCTAATACCTCAAACATAAACCAAATAGTTTGTAAAACACTAAACCCTAACCATACAAAATTTAAGCCATAAATTAAACCTTAAATCAACTCTAAATCCAAAAAAAAATATTTTTGAAAGATACATTTCTTAAAAAAATTCAATATTTTATTAATTTCTATATAATTACTATATTTTTCATAAATGGGAGACCCTATTATTTTTGTAGAACTCATTCAAATTGGCGACATTATTGCAGGGTCTAAAACATACTATTGACAGTCAAACACTAAGTATGTTAACATTCTATATACCGTTACCATTCTAAGAAAAAAAAAAACACACATACATGTAAACAAAATGTATAACAAAAATATCTATATACAAAAAGTATAAAACACAAAAAGCAAAATGAAAAGAAAAAAGGCAAAGCGTAAAATAATGGTAAGATATACACAACGGTGGTGAAAAGTGGTTGGGAAAACGCTAAAAAATTAAAAGGCGTCCGCGTTTCTCTCTGTGCCGTGCTCCTAACTCCGCGCCACGTCATCTCAAACGACCTTTTCAAATATACACACGCTCATGGGACCCAGAAGCCAACCAACCAATCACGATCCTTGTTTTCTCCGTAAGGGACTCACTGGGTCCCACATCTTTCTCACGCCAATAAATCCGGTCTTCTCCCCGAAGTAAACCGAGTCATACCACCTAAACCGGGTAATAATACCGGTTCACCGCCATCAACAGAATTTCTCGAACCGGTCGGCGGCGAAGAACAAGATTTCGGAAGCCGACCTCTAATATCGCTTGATCTCCTCGGCGGAGAAGAACCGTCTCTCTTAGGCGCGTGGGTTTCACTCGCGGATAAATCTTTACAACCACCACCGGTTCTGAAAATGGCTCTGAAACTAGCGAAAAAGCCGGGTTTCTTAACCCGAACCGGTTTGTCCTTAACCGAAGCGATCCTGACAGATCTCTGCCTCTGCATCCGACGGCTACGATCACGCTTCGATCTGACCCTCCCGATACAAGAAACCTTGGGGGAACAAGGCTCCGGTAACGAAGAAGGATCCGATTTCAACCTGGAGCCGATCCGTTTGGGGATCATCAACGTCCTCGCGATCCTGCAGTTCCTCCGTTTCTTGGAAGCTTCGTTGATGAAAGTCTTCTGTGGCTTCGGTAATCTGATGATGGAGGCTTTGGAGGATTTGAGAGAGATTCGTTGAGAGTTACTGTTATGATTAGGGTTTGAATTTGGGATCGGGTTCGGGTTCGAAGATGAGTTTCCTTTTTGTGATTCTTTGCGTTCGAAGAAGGCGTTTTCGGTTAGCCATTCGATCTGTGCTTCTTCTGATAACGAGTATGATTCCGGTGGAAAATCGAGAGGGATCTTCGTATCATCGTCGTTTTCGTTAGCGAGAGTCTCGCAGGTGATTTTCCGGTCCGAGTACACCAAGGTTTCGAGATCGACTTGTGGCATTTCAGCTCAAACTTGGAGAGAGGAGGAAGAAGCGAACAAGATTTTGGGTTTCTTTTATATTTTTGCCAATAGGCTTGCTTTTATATTTGCCTTGTTTCACATGATTATTAATTACTTGACTTTTCCTCTTAAATCCCGGAGAGTTATCTTAGTATAATATTTATTTACAGTAGGTTAAATCCACATAATTAATGACTCACTCTCATCACTGTCATCTCAACTTCATCAATATTATTTTGAAACTTGATAAATGTATTTTTTAAAAAAAACTTTATACGCACTCCTTCAAATTGTGCCTCACTATTGTTTTGTCTTTCTTAAATGCAAAGGTGTTTCTAGATCAAAGTTATTGGAGATTAAAAAAAAAACATTTCCAATGCAAACACAGTGGAACCATTTAAATAAAGGCAATATTTAAATTGGATACTTAAATTTTATACGAAGGAGATTGTCAATAGTGGAATTATTTACAAAAACTGGGTTTATCGTATATGAATATATTATTTAAAAAACGAAAACAGTAGTGAAATTTAAGAAACAAAAAAAACCTAGCTTGCATGGTTTATTGTTTAAGTCTCTTAACTTCTTTTACCCTCATAGTTGTATCTATCTGCACTTTAAACCTCTTTATACTCTAATTCATTAAATCACGATTTAAAATCAAAATAAATTATATATATATATATATATATTAATGAAGATCATTTGACCAACTTAAAATGGTCGATTAAATCTCGCCAAACCTTTTCTTTAACCACTAATGTTATTTTCCCATATATGTCTGTTTTTTTGTTCTACTTTCAAATGAACCAAATTTTCCCTTAGTTTCACCAACGACCTAGGCTTGTTGACAAATTTCGTCTTAATGAAAATTTGTAACATTTGTTCAGTAGATGTATTTTAAATGATTAATTAAAATTTGTAGAGATTTACAATGAACATGAATATTATTTAGTTAATTTGATTAGCTTGTTTAATTGACGTGTCATTATATCACTCTCATAGTACCAATGAAGCATCGTGATTTTTCTTTTCTTTTTCTGAGATAGAAACTCTACACCAAAACAAATTGCACATATATATATATATATATTTTTGTAGACGGTTGATTGACAACACGTGTCCAGGCAGTTGCGATTTGTCCGGTAAATAGACGTAATTACCTCCTTTCTAACACATAGAAGAATTTTTGAATCAGCTGACAACAAAATGAGGATAATTATGTCATTTAGACCTGAGACATTTTTGATTTTTACATGAGGATATTTTGTTTTTAACTAATCTACGTTTGAAGAAGAGATAACCAAAATTGGTGACATGGCAAGGTCGGGGGTCCAAGTCAACTACGTTTCCGAGTCAATCTTGTCCGTTTAAATGAATAAAAGAGTCTTGAGAAATTGAAGTTCATCCTTGAGAACAGCTATGCTCGGGGGTCGCGATGCTCACAAGCAACAACCATGGAGGCGGCATCTTCTTCAATCTCAATCTCCACAAAACCTTACCCATTTCCAGATGCGCCCTTCCCTTGTCCCGCTGCCACAAATTCTTCATGCTAACTAAATTTGAAAGTTGTTAAACTGAAACCCGCTTGCTAACATGGAGAAAATTTCACATAGAGTATATTGCAATTACAATACAGTTTATAATGCCAGATTCGATATATCATATCTTCCCAAATTGGTTTAAACACATCACTATCATCAATTCCCAACAAGCCAACAATTCCTAAACAGAGATTCACTAGTCTCTCTAAAACTCGACACCTTCGCTAAACAAACAGTTATGACTTTCAGAATTATAATCTGAGTTTGAAATGTTTAATAGAAGGAGTATCTATCACATAACCATCTAAATGACAATCATAAGGTATAAAGATTGATAGACTCTGCTAAGACCGCATCATTAACGTGAATTTCCCCATACAATGACGTATCTCACATCATAGCAAGAATTACTTTTTGAGAGTTTCTATGAGCATGTAATTATTCTAAATGCATAAACAAAAAACTTCTCTTCATTAATCTCATGCAGTGATTGCTATTTGTATCTTTATCAACATCGGTTATCTTAATGTTAGCTCAAACTCTCACTACAATCTTATAACTTTCAGTGTTGTTTTAAGAACTTCTATGACACCTGTCCTCTCTGCTTAGTGAACAAATCCGTATCTACTGTCTTCCTTCCCATGTTTAGCTGGTGGAGTGACCATTTTTCAGGATTTTCCCATGATGTTTGAACTTGACCTGCATTCATTACACAGTACAATAGTAAGATCAGTCTTCATAGGTTAGATAGAAAAATGTTTGCAGAACACACATCTCTAAGAAGAAGATATCGTGTTAGATAAAGTGCTGCATTATTATTTGTTTGCAAGAAAGATTCTTTAGAAGGCAAACCTGTGAAGCAGAAGAGTCTCCTCTAATCCTTGAATCATCAAGCTTAAAACTTGGATCAGACATCTTTGTTTCAAGTAGTCAGCACACGCATGGTTGTAAAACTCGATGAAAGCAAACCCATAATTCCGCTCACATTCTGTGAATTTTAACAATGGAAAATTGATTAGCTGAACGAGAAAGGTATGCTTGAAGTTGGACAGAAGATTCACTTCCTCAAATTATTATGAAACATGTAACAAGATGAACGTGGCAGAGAAAAATGCATAATACATAAATAGGCTGAAACCAATGCAAGGTGCAGAAGACAAACCTGGCAGTTGGACATTCAACTCTACTTGCAGTTGAGGATGCAGAATTTAATGACGGAGAGCCTGCAGGGAGTAACTTGTCGTTTGGAATAACAACTGAGAGTGCCAACATTA
>OVAP01006762.1:0-11410 GCA_900406295.1 Aurinia saxatilis
CATAGATAATCTTTACAACGACAGTTGGTTGATTTTACATTAGTGATTCATATTCTAGGACAGTTTTTAATCATCCTCTAATTAATATCTTATCTATGAATTTTATATTTTCCAAAGAATTGCCCATAGCCTAGCTTTTGTTTTATTGAATTTAAAAACTCATTCTCTGCAAATTTAATTATTAGTTTTACATAAGTCATATATTTATTTAATCTACTTAGTGAAGTTTTAATACTTAAATCTATAGTGCAACTTAAAGTCCATGTGGATTCGATTCCTAAATACTACAGCTAATTAACTGTGCTCTTGCAGTTAGTTCTTAGGGTAAATTTGAGCATATCAACCATAAGGATAGTTAGTTATTAGTGAAATCAACTATATAGCCTAAACTACGATTTACATAATTACTACCGTGAATAAAATTCAAACTGTGATCCTCTGATGCGTTACCAGACTTCCTAACGCCTTTTAATATTGAATTTTCTCACGTTTATTTTGTTGTAGCATTTTAAGGCATTGATCGATTGACCACATAATCTGCTATCGACCGAAAGGTGTTTCAAACGATCGATCAGTTCATACGACCGATCGATCGTAACCAAAACCCATTTATTTTTCCTGCTTAGCTCGAGTGAAGTTGGACGTGCTACTATCTTACATCTACTCTATGTTGATATGATCCCTAAGTACTAATGCGAGACCTGTGCGCTTGCAGGAAATATTTTAGGCGAAAACTAATCCCCATCAAGTTTTCTGGCGCCGTTGCTGGGGAGCAACAATGACCACTAGCATAACAAGCTAGCTCCAGCCTAAGCTTATTTATTTTCTTAATTTTTATTCCCTTTTATTCTAATCATTTTTAGCTTGTAAGTGTCTTTTGTTTCAGATGAAAAAGAAAAAGAAAAAAAATGGATGAATCAGTTTTCATTGCTGATCTTCAACACCTATACAAAGATGGATCTTCACCAACCCTTGGGGATGTGATTATGTATCTATGGAACCAAGAGGTGGGGGAGAGCTTAAAAAATTATGGAGAAGAGTCATATAGGCTTAAAAAGCTTGATCTTGAATTCAGGAGTATCTTTGATGTTCGATCCAAGAATCAGAGTAGGTGAGGAATTGCTCTTAAGGGCGACCTCATTTCACCGAGCATCATGGCGAGTTCACTCATTCTACCTGGTAAGACTCCAGAACAATTATGGCAAACTCAATAGATTACGGCCCAAAAGTCGAGCCCATAATAAACCTGTCCAGATTTGCCATAGTAATCCATCCATAACGCCTAACCCATCGGGAAAGTACGGGAGACCTATATTGACGAGCCGACTTGAAGGAAGAGGAAGATCTAAAGAGGAAAAGGAAAAGGCGAGTATAAGGACATACGAGAAGATCTATGAAGTTTAACTTATCTCTAAGTCGGGTAAATCTTGTATATAGACATTCTTAGGTTAAACTTGCTAAATCATCTAAGAACCCTAAACCTTTGTGCTAAGAAAGATTATTCATTTTTTCTCAGATCAATTAAGCTCCCGACTTCGAATTTTGCTTGTGTTTCTAACTTGGATTTTAGAGACCCATTGTAAGATTCTGAACAAATTTTATTGTGTGTATTTTTGCGCACACACAGATCAATGTCATGCTTTGAATCTTTGATTGTCATCCCGAGATAAGTTTGTATAACGAGGAAAAAAATTGAAGAATAAAAAGTTACCTTGTCCCTTTTTCTGCATCCTCTGGAGCCTTAACAATGGCTCTGGCTTTTGCCTTCTCCTCTTTCTTCTTCTTCTTCCTCTCCATTGTCTCTTTCGCTTTTGTTATCTCCTCCAGCATGCTACTCTTTAAGCATTGCAGTTTCCCTTTGTTTTCTCATCTCCTCTTCTTTAATTCCTCTTCCTCTTTGGTTACCTTAGGGGGATTTTCTTCTTCCTTCGTGATCTCTATCTCCTCTTTTCCAGATCCCTGCTACGCACAAATTTAATGGATGTTATGTGTTTAATAAGGACTTTGAGTTGGATATCCAGTTAGATTTGAGTTGTTTTTTTTCCAAGAAAAACAATCTTACAAATTAGCTATACAATCTTGTTCGTTTGTTTATTTCAAGATGCTTGGTAAGTTAAGTATTATGAAAAATAGTAAACAAGGAGTATATAAATAGATACATTTACTTATTGATATAGATTTTATTTTAATAATTTGCTATTCGTTTTTTTAATTATTTTAGTTTATTTTTTCTTTTTGGCTAGTTATGTATGTTATTTTGTGCTCCTTAATTACTTAATTTCATTGGTTATTTTACTAGGTAAAGAATTCAGTTCATTACTGTACTCTTTGACTTGTTATGTATGTTGTTTTTAATTCCAAATCCACGCATTTTGGTTAGTTATGTATATTGGTTATGTCTGTGCCACTGTTAACACATAGGGAAAGGGAAGAGCATAAGTAAAGGTTGTCGTGCAAGCTCCCAAGGCCTTGACACAACAAGGGTTGGATCACTAGCTGGTCTTAGGACATCTCTAGCTAATCTGGGATAGTGCGGATATAGATGTGGATTGAAAATAACCACAACAAGTGTGTAAGCTTGCTGATACTTCTATTACACTCTAGACTTGGACTTGCTCACAAGAAATAGAGAGAAAACTTGGCATAAACAAAAACAAGCAATTTTATTAATCAAAAAGGTGAAAAAGAGGACTAAAATTCAAGGCATTATATAGTCAGGTTCAAAGCTAAATTAAAGGGAAAAACACAATCATCCTGCAAGGAATAAAAGGTAAAACACAGAAAACATCATAGAAAACTAACACTTATACAAAGGAGCTAATCTAGGGGGTCTAAACAGAGTAAATTGTATCTTTTAGCCTTCAAGCTTGATTCTTCATTAGGAAAAGGTAATTTAGCTGATTTAGAACCTTCCTACACATGCTCCATGCTTAAGGAAACTATATTTAAGTGGACTTGATGTTTGGGTATGAAAAGAGCCAATTTGTCCTTATTGGATATTATAGGATCCAGTGGACATGCAATCACTGTTTGGCCTAGTCTAGGAGTTTGGTAAGTCCAATTCAGGTGGTCTTTGATGTTTCTAGAAAGCTGACTCAAAAAGATTTAACTTGGTATTTGGCTCGCCTCGTGAAACGTTCCGAGTAGTCGTGGGAACTTGATTAAAGACAGCCTTCAATTATGAGTTCTTGGATGGAGTTAGTCGCATGGCTTCAAACTGATCAAGGGGGTCAGTCATTCATGTTCCACCTGAGCTAAGAAGATATTGAATATCTTTTCTATGCACTTATTCCTGCTCCTGGTCATGGGTCCGCTTGGTACTAGAGGAGCTTGGATGATTTGGCTAAGTGGTTCGGTGTCCTCATCAGGTTGCTTAGATTATGTATTGCGGAAGCATGTGACCTAAAGGCTGATGGTTACCAAAGGGAGACACTTGCTAAAAATATGATGGCATGCAGAATGTGTGTTTTTGCGGTGTGTATGGATAGCTCATCACATTACCAAGGGATTTAAAGGAACCCCGAGTTGTCGAGGGTATGGTTGTAAGACCATATGGTGAGCAAAAGTTGTTGCTCCTTGTTGTTGTCACTGTCCAAAAGCAGAAGTTGTGTTTCGAGAAATACTTGCAGCTCTTAAAGCATGTAAAAGAAAGAAAAAAAGAATGTGTTTCCTCATTGGTATTGGGAAAACATAGGATCTAAAGGCTGATGATTACAATTGGAAAACACTTTTTTCTTTCTCTAATGAATCCAAAGCATAGGATCGCTGTCGTAGATTTCAACTCTAATGACTTCGAAGACGGTGTTGAATGTGTCATTTGCCCCTCCAAGATTGTTGATGGAGACAAGACAAGGCTTTTGCCGGCTTGTATGCATTGGTTTCGCGGTCGTTGTATCGAACCGTGACTTCAGTCGCAACCCAATTTATATGTAGAAAGAATGTTGGTACGGTCCCGAGATCACAAATCCCTCGACTTTCAACTCTGGTGGTTACTCAAGGTTCGACGTCGGTTGTAATTGACATTCCGGCAAGTCTATATGGGCCCATTAGAGCCTCCACCTAATCCGTTATGATTCTATATATAGCCTGTATATAATTCTCGTATTTTTATGATCTTTAACAAAATACTTGTATGGGCGCAATCAAGTAGATGTAATTAATGAAAGTGTAGTGCTTTTACTAAAATTCATTGCAAAAATCTGCACATAAAGTTGAATTAATAAAACAATGTTACATATATCAATGTTAAAAATATGTGAAATCAGCTTATGATGAATGCCAAGAATCAAGAATTATGAAACTGGATAATTTTTTTTGCCTTTCCATGGCTATTTTTTAATGAAATTAACATAGGCGAAGCTTTTTATAATGAATTTTGATTAAAGCATTACATTTTTGTTAATTACATCTACTAGATGGCGGCCATACAAATATTTTAATAAAGATAATAATCATACGAGAACTATAAATGCGCCGTATATATAGACTCATAATGGGCCAGTTGGAGACTCTAATGGGTCCAGAGAGGCTTCCTAGAATGTCAATTACAACCTACGTCAAACCTTGAATAACCACCGAAGTTGAAAGCCGAGGGCGTTGTGATCTCGGGACCGGACCAACATTTTTTCTATAGGACAAGTGGGTTGCGATCGAAGCCACCGTTCGATACGACAAGCGTGAAACCAGATCTCACAAGCCGGCTAAAGCCTTGTCTTGTCTCCATCAACGAGCTCGGAGAGGCAAATGATACATTTGACACCGTCTTCGAAATCATTAAAATTGAAATTTAACATGGGGATCCTATGCTTTGAAGTCATTAGAGAAAGAAAAAAATGTTTTCCATTCGTAATCATCATCATTCTTTAGATTTTATGCTTTCCCAATACCAATTGGTAAAAACATTCGTTTTTCATTTATAGGCTTTAAGAGCTAAAAGTACTTCTCAAAACATAATGTTTGCTTTAGGAGAACAACAACAACAAGCAGCATCAGCTTTTGCTCATCATATATCCGGTCTTATACAACCATACCCTTGACAGCTCAAGGTTCCTTTAAGTCCCTCGGTAATGTGATGAGCTATCCATACACACCGCAAATTGCACATTCTACATGGCTTCATCTTTTCAGGAATTGTTTCCCGTTAGTAACCATCAGCATTTAGATCATATGCTTTCGTAATAGAGAACCCAAGCAATCGTTCATTTGGTTCCTCCCTTTCCCTATGGGCTAGGTTGCGCGGGATGACAAGGAAACTTCCCGTGACGTCTCAGTCAGCCGGAGACAGTTTGGATTGATGAGATTATGACATTTCTTATAAATATCAATTTGAATACGTGACTCTCTAGATACAGATCTTATAGAATCAAACTTATAGTTAATATCTTTTTAAGAAAACGAAAAATACTAAAAAAGTTAAAGAAATTTTACTTACAAACTAGGTTATTTGGGTAGGGCTTCTAATATTCAAAGATTAATTCTAAAAGTAATACTCTCGTTTACTTAGTTCTAACGTCTCTCAAGTCTTTATTTTTACTTTAATTAAGATTAAGATTTTAGACTAAATTAAATTTTTATGTTGTGACTTATGGTATTAATACTTTTCTTACACTTATGTACATGTACATGTTTTTCTTATGTGTCTAATTCCGCATATATGTCGTATCCGTATCTAATTTTTTCTTGTTTTACCATTTTCCTCCCCCCCTTCCAGCCCCGGTTTTTGTCCCCCTATCGACCTCAATGCAACCTAGCCTATAGGTTTAGAAGTGGCACCTCCTCAAAATTTAGTAAACCATATCAAATAAAAAAATCGATATTTCCACATGAATTTCGAAGTAAACCTACATTCAATTTCTTATGAACAAGCATGGGTCTATTTAGGCCTCCTCCTCTTTTTCATATCCGTGCTATGCACGAATTTAATGTATGTAATGAAACAAAGTTTCTTCACCTCCATAGCAGATTACACGACTAAGGGAATTTCATGATGCTTTTCCATTTTGATGGATGTTAGCAGTTAGAGGCCATGACACAGTAATCCCATGACCATGCACTATAGGAACAACCTTCACAATAACCTACAATCAATTTAAAGACAGACACCAAAAATACCGTGCACCTTACAAAATTTTATCATGACTTCATCAATGTCTTGTATAATGCTACTCTGGAAAAATAAAAGAAGACCCTGCAAATGGTTCAGAGTACATGGTTGACCTGGAAGTCAAGGGATACCCATGTTGGTTAATTAACAATAGCTAGTTCCTTGATTCCTGAACAAATATCCAAGAAGCGTTGACTAAGAGTAGGCTCAACCGTCTTGGACCCAACTTGGATTATTTCTCCTCCTCACAAACTGAGTACTCTTACTAGCAGCTGCCACCCCAAAACAATCGGCCTCCTTAATAAATCCAAAGCTACACGAGGAGACTTAAGTCTTGGTGATTCAGAAAATCGACGAGCAGGAGCAGACCTAGCAACGTCTTCAAGATTTTCTTGAGAGTAACATGCATTGGTAACTCAAATCTCATACGAGGAGAGTTACAGTTTCATTTTGCAAATACTTGGTGAAGGGTGGTTGTTCAGGAGTTCACTGCACACTGGTATTCCAAACCCTCATGTGTGCTTTGAGTTATCAATGCATGTTTCCTCTCAACAAACTCCTGAAGAAGTAGCTAGGGGTGCTCCTGCTCGTCGAGCTTCTGAATCACCAAGATGTAAGCCTCCTCTTGGAGCTTTGGATTTACCAAGGAGGCCGATTGCTTTTGGTTTGCAGTTTCTGATACAACTACTCAATTTGTGAGGCGTAGAAATAATCCTAGTTGGGTTGAAACTCGGACAATTAAGCCTTCTCTCTATCAACGCTTGTTGGATAATTCATCAAGAATCAAGGAACCAGCTACTTTTAATGCACCAACAAGGGTATACCTATATTTCCTTGTCAGTCTTGGACTTTGGATTATTTGCAAGTTCTTCTTTAATTTTTCCGAAGATAGCATGATAGAGTCATGATATAATTTTCCTAACATGCATGGTATATTTGGTGGTTGTCTTTAAATTGATTGTAGGTTCTTGTGAGGATTGTTCCTATAGTGCAGGGTCATGGGGTTATTGGGCATTGCCTCTAACTCCTAACATCCATCAAAATTGGAAAAGCATCATGCAATTACCTTAGTCATGTAACTTGTCATGGAGGTGGAGGAAGTTTGTTTCATGGCTTAAAGATCTTGGGTACGATTTCTTTTGTTCAAACTAATAAATGTTTTAAAGATTCTATTAAGAAAAAAAAATCAATTTGAATGTAGTTGCAGTCTTCGGCAATGCAGTCATATTTTCCAAAATGATACTTACCTTTTTTGGAGGATTAGCTGGTGCCACTAACACTCAAGATAAATATTGAAGATTACTTGTTTGAATGTAACTGAACGCTAGTTAGGTTCTCAAGCAGATGGAGAAACTACATGGTTATATAACTATCTTGGCATATCAATATGATCCAGTGGAAAACTACATGGTTATTTAATTTAACTAAATTTCAGGAGACTGCTATGGAAGCATTTTATGTGCCTCTTTGCCTACTAAAGAGTTCCATTCTATTCGAATATAGGTTTTATTTCTCTAAGAAAACTCTCAACTTGCAGAGTTATGTATTAACAGTCTTGTTTGGGAAAGATTCCAGTCTGGTGTTTGCGAGTGAATTTTTGATGAGGTATGATTTTTAGGGCATATGCTTCTATTCATGTTGACTCAGAGTCTGTAAAGTGATTGAAACATCTTTTACTCTTACTGAGGCTCATAGCAATATCTCACGCAGAATTTCATTATCAAGACAAAAGATCACCAATTTCTTACGTAGTGGATATTTCCTCACGCTTGACGGTAATAGTATTTTTCAACCGTTCAAGCGACTTAACATAACTTCACTAGCTAATAAGCTTCTTATATAATGATGAGCAAAACATACAATATATGTTTGGGGGGGGGGGGGTATAGAACTTGTTTAGAAGTATGTTTTTGACAGACGTTTTTCACGTTTTACCTTCCATAAGATTGTGAGTAATTTTATAGTAATTTCTATCACTGGATCTCAAACCTAATTTTATGCCTAAACATTTGACTTTGCAATTATGCTTCAGAGGTATAAAGCCAAGCATTGGCTGGGTGGATCATTGTCATCGAAATTGAACTTAGCTATTGTACATGAGGTTCTAAATGAGCTTTCTGCTAGTAATTTTTGGTATGTCTCCACTTTTTTGGGATGCATCTTGCACAAGTCGGTAACCTATAAAAATGTGTTTTCCATTGGTAACCATCAGCCTTTAGATCATATGCTTTCGTAATACCATCACAAAAACATATTCTATTTTCTTTTAGAGGGTTTAAGAGCTGCAAATATTTATCAAAATATATTTTTTACTTTAGGACAACAACAACAACAACAACAACAACAACAACAACAACAAGCAGCGGCAGCTTTTGCTCATCATATGGCCTAACAACCGAACCCTATAATATGAATTTTTAACTTTATATGTTTATTCCTAAAATATAATGTAATCATTCGGGTAAGGGTATAGGTTTGGGTACTCGACGGGTCAATGATTTTTCGTCGAATACCTGTTTATTATGGTACTTGGTTACATAAAAACTGGGTTATTTGTGTCGGGTTTCTAGTAAAGTTTGGGGTTTTAAACCCTTCTCCAAAACTCTAAAACAAGAGCCCCTCCTATACTTTTTAGTTCTGATTTAACAATTTTGATTTATTTTTATACAAAAGAGAAATAAGAACCCCTCCTAAAATCACCATTGGAGATGGTCTTAGTTCTAACGTCTCTCAAGTCTTTAATTTTTTCTTTAGTAAGATTTTAGACTAAATAAACTTTTTATGTTGTGAATTAATGTATCTAATACATTTTCTTATAATTATACACATACTTTTCTCATGTGTTTATTGACGTATCTATGCCGTATCCATATCTAATTTTTTTATTTTACCATTTGGCCGTATCTATCTCAGTGCAACTCAGCCTATGGGTGTAGCAGTGGCACCTCCTCAAAATTTAGTGAACCATCAAATTAAAAATCTGATGTTTCCACATTCAATTTCTTGTGAACAAGCTTGACTCTTTGATAATTTAATTTACCAAGAACAAACTAGGTTGCTATGGCTACACTTGTTCTATATATGATTTTTAGAATCTATGCTTCCACTCAACTTAGACATTACCTCAACAAATAAGAAAACACAACTGTTCCAATTCATGCTAGAGTACTAAAGCATGCACACTTGTTGTCGGTAGAGAATGAACATTTCATATCTAATGAAACCATTAATCTGGAAAGGTTTATATTAATTGGGAACACTTAAAACCTCTGCACTCATTGTACATGGCTTGATATTCCCAAAAAACACTTAACCCTAATTGAACTAATCTAGAAAATGGAAACATAGAGAAGAATTAGAGCTTACTTGCGGGGAATCTTTTCTTGGTTGTACTTACGAGCCAACGCCATCAAATAATACGAAGTGTGGAGTCTGATCACATACACTAACAAATTAGTTTCACGTAGATGGATAATCAAACATAAAGATGTGTTACATTTCTGGATGTTGTAATACGATCGGGAGAGGAAGAAGAAGAAGATCTGTAGATTGCACTTCGGAGGAATCTTCGTTGACGCTTGGATCTTTCATGGGAAGGACCAAATCCATTGATGATGAAGATTTCTTCTTCCTCGTCTTCTTCGCCTCTCTCGTGGAGCTTGAAGGATTCTCAGATTTTCATTTTTCTAGAGAGAGGCCAGGGATTGGATTGTAATGTACATATGTGTGTTGATAAGTTGTCTATAATGACACCACTACCATATATACATCTATTATTATTTCTATAGATTTGTTTCTTTTTATATAGGTAAATACATTGTACTTGGTTCAATTTTGCAGTCTTTGTCTAGTTATGTATTTTAACATTGTTGATTGTTGTTTTAAATTCCTATTACGTACTCTTTGACTAAATATGTTTGTTGGTTTTTTTGGTTTTTGGTTATATAAGGATTTTATGTTATGCATGGTTAAATATCTTTTAATTATTATTGTTTTTAATTCACAATTTGCACTCTTTGCTCACTTATGTTTATTGGTTATTTTTGCGGTTTTTCGTTAGATAAAGAATTTATGTTACGCATGGCTAAATGTATTTTAGGTCTTTTTATTACTATTGTCTTTAATTCAAAATTCATGCTCTTTTCTTATTTATATTTATTTGTTATTTTCCCATTTTTGTTGAGATAAGGATCCATGTATACATGTTACACACGTATTTAATGTATTTATGTGTTCAATAAGGACTTTGAGTTGGATAGTCAGTTGATTTTCTTCCAAGAAAATATTAATATGTACCAATACCAAGTTGGTATTACCCACTATATATAAAAATATTCTTTGTTAGCTTATTTCAAGATGTTTGGTAACTTAAGTATTATGGAAAAAATCGTAAGCAAAGGGTAACTAAAGTTTTGTTTTTTAACAACCACACATTAATTATATCAAGTCATTCGAGTAAAATTGGGTGCCCAGAAATGTGGACAATTGTTTACATAATCGAATTCTAAAGATCTAATGCGTGCCAAACGAGCCAGACAGTCCGCCCTTGTGTTTGTCGCCCGTCGAATGTATGTCAGAAAGAAGGAGGGAAATCGTCCTTTAAGCTCACCGAACGCATCTAACAGAATATCAAAAGCTGGCCAATCTAGTGGGGCTTGTATAATGCTCAGCAGCTCCATACTATCTATCTGAAAACATGAACACGGAAGATTTAGCTCATGGAGAGTTTGCATTGCCTTAAGGAGAGCCTCAAACTCCGAGTGGAGGGGAGAGAGGCTCCGTTGGGTACCTTGATCACCAAGAAGTATAACCTGATTTCCGTGACAATAAATCCAACCCAGTCCCGAAGTACTATCGGAACGGGTCCACGAACCATCCACCTGACAATACATAAATGTCTCCTAAGGAACCCGAGCAAGTGCATGCGGTTGTTCAGAGATATCCAAAAGTCGGGCCCCTTTCCAAGCCGAGCATTCTCGCTCCACCAGTTTTATGATTTCCGTAGTATCAAATTATGTACCCCGGAAAACCTTATTATTCTTTGATTTCCAAATAAACCAAAGTATCCATGGAAAACTGTCTTTGTTATCCAACTGATATGCTCAAATTTACCCTAAGAGCTAACTGCAAGAATACAGTTGACTAGCTATAGTATTTAGGGATCGAATCCACAGAGACTATCAGCTACCTATAGATTTAAGAATGAAAATTTAAATAAGCATATTAAATAAAAAATAATAATTTTAAAACAGAATATAAAATAAAAATCAGAGAAAAGGTTTTTCTTAATTCAATTAAACAAAAGCT
>OVAP01006763.1:0-11410 GCA_900406295.1 Aurinia saxatilis
TTTGCTGTGCACTTGCAGTTAGAAATACATAGGGTAAAATTTTGTGTATCATGAGGATCGATCGATCTACGTGTGGGTTCATCGATCCATGCCTTTTTTCCATGAATTCTTCACCTTTTTGTCTCACAACTCCACCTTGAAGCTCAAATATATACTCCACGTGTTTGCTCCTGTTAAGACTCTAAAACGACACTAAAAGACTCAAAAAACAGTTGAAAACAAAGGTTAGAATGAGTTAAAAACGCAATATATCATGTAGGTTGTATTCGGCTTTCAGATTTCAGGCAAATGCACGAGTTGCTTCCATTGTTCATTGAAGAGACCACTGATTCCTACTCGATATGCATCAGTGAGAGAGGAAGAAGAGCCATCGTGCATATGATTGAGACGAGCTGGTTCAGAAGTGTTTTCTTTCATAGAGCCACCAGACGAAGAATTTTGAACACGATTTCCATCTCTAGAATATCCACCACGAGAAGAGTTCTGTCATGTTGTATTTTTGTCATACCATGGAGGGTATCCAATTTTGCAAAAGCAATTGTCAGCAATGTGACCGGTATGGCCACAGATAGTGCAGGTTGGTTTGCCTCTATTTCCAGAGAAACCATAGCGATTTTGTGAATAGCCTCCCCTGTTTTGGGAAGAGCCTCCCCTATTTTGGGAAGAGTTTGAAGTTTTAAAAGCAAAATTGATGCCACCCAGAGTATCCGTAGACGTCTTCGCAGGTATCTTCGAAACTTCTTCTTGAATGAGCTTGTTATAAGCTTCTTTGAGTGTTAGTAGAGGGTCTCTGGAAAGAAGATTTGATTTAACGTTTCCATAGACCGTATCATCCAAACCGAGAAGAAATTGGTATAGTTTATTATTCTCGTTCTTTTCTGACCTGTTCTATGATTTTAGCTTTTTGATAATCAGCTAGTCTCTTCGAAAGTTGTGTAAGTTTTCCGTAATACGCAGCTATCAAAGAGCCTTGTTGTCGACAATTGGCCAACTCCGTCTTCAACCTTTGAACTCTTTGTCCGTTTTTAACTCCATACCTCTTTGTGATATCAGTCCACAACTCATAAGCATCATCGGTGTGAGACAAAGTTGGTGTGAGACTCTCATCTATGGTGAGTTTAATCCACGAGACCACAAAAGCATTATTGGCTGTCCAATCTTCTGAATCTTCGTCAGGCTCGGGTATAAGCCTGTCAGCAAATCCGAATTTCTTCCCTACCCTTCAGAGCGGTGTGAAGGTTAGTGACCCATTCGTCATAGTTCGGACCACGTAACAGCGGTTTAGAAATCTAGGTTCCGGGGTTATCGCCGGAAGTTAAATCATATGGTGAGTAAGTAATAAGTTGTGTTATTACTAATTAAGACCTCGACAACTACAATGTATCAATGCAGTAGTTAAGGATCGAATCCACAAGTTACAGCTTCTATACTATGTCTTACTAAACTATCTTATTAAGTTAAACCGAAAGCAATTGGGTTTTTTTTGTTGGTTTTACTAAATCACTACTTGTTCAAATTCAATTGGGGATAAACCAATTAGGGTTGGCTTTCACTTGAGAATAAACCAATTAGGGTTAGCTCATTAGACAGCAAAATGCATTGTTATTATTATGTAAAACGATTGTTCGTCCACTCGAACTTCACTTTTTTCTATTGTTTTTCTTTTATGCTGGCTTTCAGCTGTCCCAACTTTAGAGGATTGGATTTTTCATTGTAGGTGTTTTCTTATATCATCAATCTCATTATGAGGGCATAGGTGAAAATGTGGAAGCCATTTCGTGATACAGTATAGTATGTTAGGTCTTCTCCAAACAGGTTGAAGTCTTTTGAGCTTGTGGAGAAATATATCCCATTTATGAAAGATGGGATGTGACTTGATTAATATGTAAGGGGATTGAGTATCAATTCTACTAATTGTCAATTGATTTTTTATTAGTTGGATGCCCATGAAACTTAACAAAAGTAAATATAGAGTTAAGAAGATAAGTAGGGGTAGATTGCCTCTTGATATCAAGACAAGGTGGAATTCAACTTATGTAATGCAAGTGCTATGAAGTTCAAAGTAGCGTTTGACAAATGGGAAACTGAAGACAAGCTATACAATGACTACTTTTATGAGGCAAACAAGGAAAGGGGAGTAAAGAGAATTCGACTCGTCTACTTCCATTGATTGGAACGCAATTGGGAGGTTACTCAAGTTTTTTTGTCATATTCTACAATGCGAATCTAGTTATGTAGGGTTCTACATATGTTTGTTCATACAAGTGTTATCGGGAGATATTTATTATGGAGAAGAATTTGGTCTCACTAAGCCATACCTTAGATCCAAAGTTCACTTGTCTATCATATCAATAGCCTTTGAAATGAATTTTTTGATCTAAAGTATGGCTTAGTGAGTAGTTAATAAAACAAATTCTTCAAAATAGTTAATAAACAGTAGTGAATGTTGGAGAACTAAATCACAAAGTAGAAGAAGAAAATAAGAGGGGGAGAAGAAAAAGACAATAGGGAAAAAATATCAGGTTCTTTTGTTTTTATGCCGGTACCTCAATTTTTTTTTCTGCTGACAAAAAAAAAAAAAAAAGATGTATGAAAAAAAATGGGGGCCCCAAAAATAATCATTCATCATTTTGTGCTCAGGCCCGACCCTGAATGGATGAGGTATGAGGTTCTTCACCTGAGAGTTCACTTGTGATTGGTGCACAACTACTTGTTGATATTGGATTTTTAAGATAAACTTTAAAAAGGTATCATTATGTTTTGTTTTGTTGTTTTTTTTATAAAGATAGAATAATTTATGACTATATATGAGTAAATTTTGTATGATAGATATATAAGATTTGAGATAGTTTACCAGTAATGCAAGAAGACCTAAAAATAAGATCCTAGAAATGTTGCTTGCTACAGTATGTACTTTTGTTGCTAATATTTAACTCAGCACCTCCAACAAGGGCTTTTTGTTGGGGTTCTTAAGAAAAAATTAAAAAAAAATGTAGAAGAAAGATAATAATCGGTATATATATAATTGTGAGCGCAAAAATCATGGGTGACATATCACAATGATTCTACGATTTCTCAACAAAAAAAAAAATACGTTGGATGTCTGACATATCATTGAAGCCCGTTTAAATTTCTTTACGGCACATAACAATAAAAAGGGGTTCCCTACTAACAAGGTAAAATTGAATTAGTTTCCAAACGTATGTTCGTTAATATATATATACTCATTAACGATAAAAAAGTTATCTATCAAAAAGTAAGAAAATGAAAAATGTTTCTATTAAAGATTCCAAAAGTATAATCATTAAAAAATTATGCTCATTAACGATTAAAAAAATTGTCTATTAAAAAGAACAAAAAAAAAAAAACCTTGGTGATATATCATAAGGAAATTTGGTTTTTGGGTTTAAACGTTTTGTTCATAATCTATAGTATACTAATAGTTTTTCATAAGTGAAATATTATGTATTAAATTTTGTTGTAAAAAATTATAAGGGAAAAATAGCTAGAATCATAAATTATTTGGAGTCACCGCGCGGGAAATCAATGTGTTATTTGTTAATTTTTGTGTAGGTTGTTGGCAAACAAAAACTTTGAATTGGATAACCTAAAGAATTAATAAGTATTTTAATCACATATTTATTTATATCTGTTTTGTAACAATGGTAATGAATAAATTTACCACTATTTTTAAGTTTTAGAAATTCCATTTCGTTATTTTTACCAATCAAAAGTAATTCATTAGGTTTTTACAGCTTTTAAAAAGATTGTTTGTACTACATATATTGTATGTGCTAAAAAAACAATTAGCTAGGTGAAACAAAACAACGTTACTTGCTTCATGTATTATCTTTTTGGATATTTTATTATTTCGCGAAATGTTTTAAAAATATCAAGTGTTTTGACTATTAGATCATATAAAACGAAAAAGAAAATGAAAAAAGCTAAAGTAATGAATTATTTGAATTTCCCCATGCGGGGAATCACAATTTTTATATATTTGTTAATTTTTGCGTATGTTGTTGGCAAACAAAAACTTTGAGCTGGACAATCATTTTGTTGAACCCGATTTATTCTTATGTTTGAGAGCTGAAAGAAACGATGTTCGCTTACACACTTTTTTTGTTAAACCCGTTTTATCATGTGTTTGTGAGCTGAGAGAAACGATATTGATTGCTAATTCTATTATTATTGACTTATTTGTTAAAATTTTAAGAATAGCGATTGGTTTTACTAACACTAAAACCAACTCCGCAGCCCCGACATAACTTCGCTCCAAGCTTTATACCAACACTGAAACCAACTCCGCAGCCCGCACCGATATAGCCAATAACCTCAGAAACAAAACCAGGCCCCCAACCAACGCCACAACCGAATTCAATTTCCATTCTCCTAAATATACCTTTATAAATGATCATCGAGACTTAGACAATTATAGTTTAAGAGATGGATTGTTACCAATAACTATTTATCCCATTATATGTTCCTGCACCAACATCATTCACACAAGTGAATCAATAAGATGCAGCGGTGCTCGTATTTTGGTTCAGGTCTAGCAACATCATATGTACCTGCACCAACATCATTCACACAAGTTTAATTAAGCCATCAAACTCTAGCAACTAACTGCATATTGCTAATTCTAATTTCAAAAACCTCTCAGCTACTCTTATACGACAGATTTTAGACAAAGATCATCACAATTGCATGAAACAGAAATTAAACGCAAAACCAAGTGTCATGATAGACAGAAAGTAGAAACAGAAAGGTAGACAGACAATTTGATTGATTCTTCTGATTTCTCCCAAAGAGAATCGATCTCAAGAAGGTAAACCACATGATTGTCTTATCAATCCTCTGATTCGAGTTGTCTACACTTTATACCAAAAGATGAAATCGAGCTTCCCAAAACAAACAAAAAACAACCCAGAAATAAGAATCATACAACATCGACTCATTAAAAAAAACCCATAAAACATTTCTACAAAATTGCATCAAATACAAAAATTGAAAAGATAGAAATACTCGATTTCGTTAGACTAAGAACTTTAATTCTTCGGGTTTTAGAAATTAATGAACAGAATACATGTTCTTCGAGCTTATAAATCACGATAAAATCTCTAAACAATCGCCTCTAAAATAAATCTATTATATGATGTGTAAAGTATTTTCCAAAAGACACATCAGCATTAGTAGATATTTTATGGGAGACACATCAGATAAAGTCACTTAAGAGACTTATGTATTAATATTTTGGTTGATGTTTGAAAAGAAAAATCAGAAAATTGCATTGTTATTACTGTACTTAAACCATTTCTACGTCCATTTTTTTTCTTTTTCTTTTTATGTTGGTTTGTGGTTGTCCTAACTTTGTAGGATATTCTTTGGTGCATCTTAGGTGTTTTTAGTATGCCATCAATCTTATTGTTAGAGATGGTTACATGATAATGTGGAAGGCATTCGTAATACAATTCATTATAATAGGTCGTCTCCAAACATGTTACCGATATGTTTTATAAGTCATCTTTATCATCAGATCATCGCCTCCGTATCTTCATCATCATCACCTGATCATCGTCGGAACCATCAAATCTTCATCAACATCACCAGATCGTTTACATTCCCACTGAATCTTTATCATTTTTTTATTATGTGTTTTATAGATGAAACACCTCAAACTGAGGATTCTGGCGTGGACAAAACCGAGTTTTCACCATATCTGACAATTACATACACCAATACAAATCTTTCTATATTACATTGCCAATTATCCCTTCTTCATTCTTCCAACACTCTGTGACGCTTTAGTTAATTATATACTAGCTTGTCTTTTAGCATTCTATACAGAAAATAGCATCCACAATATCAGAAAAACAAATGAGAGTTAACTATAAATTGTATCCAGGATAAAGCAATAGAGTAAAAATCATTCGCTAAACTTTTTTTTGCTCAAGCAAGATAAATGACAAAATCACGATTCCTGTCTCTCGAAATCAAAATTTAACCAACATATTAATAGTGAAAGCACTGAACTTGTAATGCAGATAACTAAAATCTCCAATAATAAAAAAAAAAAAGGGAAATCTCCAATCATCCAGAATCTACAATATTGTTTCCGCAAATTACATAACACCACATGACGATCTTGTAGACTCTATAGACAGATAATCTTTTTATATGATAGACTATATCTAAGGTAGATAACTTGTAATGCAAGAAAGCAGCCTTAAAACAAGATCTAGTAAAAGAAGTTGCTTGCTACAATATGTATTTGGTGCTAATACAAATGGGACTGGACTAGTTTACAATGATTTTATTAATCTGGGATGATAATGTTCAATTCCTTCTAAAGCCATGGCTAGATACATATTCCATAACAAAACTTCTTGTGTCTACCATGTACAAAGTTCACTGAATTGTTTTTGCATAATAATAAATAAAGTCAGACAAGTTTTCACTTAGCTAATTCTCTATCATCTAGACATGAGAAGAAAACCATACCATAATCAGAAGAGATCGTTGCCTCTATTCGTCTGTCTTGTTTTCTTGCACTGAAGTATTGTAAGAAGTTAGTGAAGTTGTATTATTAGAGGTAACTTGGGGAGCAAGATGTGTATCTTGTGGACCGTCTACATTTGGGTCGTCTAAGCTTGATTATGAAGTGAACCCCGTGAAACCCGAAGAATATTCTTAGTATATTTACATTAATGTGTTTAGGAAAGTTTAGACACTATAAAATATTGTGTCTTATGATCTTGTATTAGACACAACTATCAATAATAGATTCTATATTCTATTATTTGACTTCGGTCCACAAGAATCGAAGGTTGTGATACCATGTCAAATAATAGAATATAGAATATATTATTGATAGTTGTGTCTGATACAAGATCATAAGACACAATATCTATAGTGTCTAAACTTTCCTAAACACATTAATGTAAATATACTAAGAATATTCTTCGGGCTTAATGGGTTTCACTTCATAATCGAGCTTAGATGACCCAAATGTAGACGGTCCGCAAGATACACATCTTGCTCCCTAAGTTACCTTTAATACTCCCCTGCACGACAAAGGTGTAAGAGAAATCATCAAGCGAAACACCTATGTCGTGGACATAATGTCGAGAACAGACAGAGCAGGTCAACAGACTCCTCCGGGTGCTATTAAATGATAACCAAACAAATAATTGGGGCAGGATAACTCTCCTGAACAAACTTCATCTTCAGTCTTGAAAAGAGGGATGGAACTTCAACTCGTCTTTAATGAGAATAACAACATCCCGTGGATCCAAATCATACTACTCCACAAATAATTGTTCTTAACTTGGACAGTCCATACATTGGACTAAAAAAAATAGAGCTAAAAACATAAACGTTCCAATAAAACTCCCCCATAATTGTAACATACATTTTTAAAACTTGAGAATTCTCAACAAGAATACATCTAGAAAATAGACCCCGTGAAAACAAACTTTATAACCTTGAAAATATTATCAAAGCAACGTGTGCTTTTACCAAAACCCAAACTAATAATTTAGAATATAAAACTTTATCAGAAACAGAACAAGAATATTGGAAACGAACCATGAAACTCAATAACTTTAATTAAAATAGAACTTGTTGCCTTTTTTTTTTTTTTCGCGTACGTGATTATCATGTTCACCGTCGGGTGGCTCATCGTCACCCTCTTCCTCACCAACGATCATAATTACAATTTTTTAATGCAGAAGTTTAAACTTCGATCCACAAGAATCGAAAGCTCTGATACCATATCAAATAATAGAATATAGAATATATTATTGATAGTTGTGATCATTAGACACAATGGATGTGATTGGTAAAGGCCGTAGATTCTTTCTAGAACCATATTTCTTTCTAAAGCACTAAATTTTTTACATTCATGCTATAGAAAGATTGTTTCCTTTAAAAAAACCTACAAATTTTGTTTGTTTCCTGTTTCTAATTTTAGTGCTATAGAGATCCCAAAAAATCAGAGCTCTACTATTTTGACTTTACAAAATATTAAAATCTACAGCCAAAATTTTACAGCATAAAAATCTTGTCACAACCAAAAAATCTATAGTCTGATTTCTACAGTAAAAAATTTAAAGCTACAACCATTACCAATCGAACCCAACATTTATAGTGTCGAAACTTTTTTAAACACATTAATGTAAATATACTAAGAATATTTTTCGGGCTTCAATTCATTATCAGGCTTAGACGATCCAAATGTAGACGGTCCACAAGATACACATCTTGCTCCCCAAGTTACCTCTAATATGTATCTATCATCTCAGGTTGTGGAGGACGAGGCACTGGTTCCATCCACCGTGTGAACACTCATTGGAACAACCTTACCGAAACTTCACAGTCCCCATGTGATGATCCTGATCCCCATATCGCTTCCAGACGCTTTTGACAAAGAGACTGGTCAATGAAACAATATTGATGATCACCATTATATGCATCCCCGAGGATTCTATGTTTTTGTGTTGGCAAATCACATGATACCACATGGCAATCGTGTTGACTCCAGAGATACACAATACCTGTATCAAATGGATTGATCGCAATGGGTACATAAGAACCGATAATAGGGATGCCAAATTTCCCACAAAACTTGCCAAGTTTCATCTCCATATTCTTCATTGTTCAACCTCCAAACCTTGAAAAGAGTTTTTTCCTTTTGAGCTAGTGTTCTGATATACATATAAAATCCTCCGGAAGTAGTCAAGACTCGTTTGAAGTCAGGGTTATTGTCATCGGAATGATCCGGGTAATGTAAAGCCCAAAATGATCTGAATCAGAATATAAATCATAAGCTAAGAGTGATATAATTGTCTGTAATTTGATGAGGAATATAAATCAGAATATAAAGCACGTAAATGACACCATCCATAGTGATATAATTGTCTGTAATGTGATGAGGACAGTGAATGACCTTGGAAGTCCAAATCCCTGTCTCAAATTAATACACAAACACGGACACATCATGATCATTCATAGAAACTAAGAAAAACACTTTAAAGCTCAAAACGACGTTGTCCTCGTCCTCTCGAGTCACAAAACCAAGATCTTTAGAATCATCAACTGGAGGTGGAGGGATTTTGATCCATTGCCTTAAAACTGGATTGCCCACAATGCAAGTACGATTATCAGATCTTTCGATCAAAACCAATCCATTGGAGAATGCTGGACCAACATCGTCAGAGCCTTTTAAAAATGGCCGGATAATTGAAGTTGGAGATTTTGAAAGATGCCATGTCTTGCAACCATTAAACCTTATGAGTTCTTCTTTATCGTACATTAGGGACCACAAGCGCTAGGCATTTTTGTGCGCAGACACAAATAGACGACGGAAGTACTTAGATTCAAACATCGATTTCCATGTTTTGCAGACAACTTTTAATCTGGATATGCTTCTCAATGGTTTGTGTTTCCATTACAATTTCCATTAGGGTTTCCGGGTGTATATAATTGTTGGGATTTTAACGAATGAATTTTTCTTAAACCTCTCTTAATTTCTCTTAAACCTCTCTTATTATTATATCTTTCTCTTTAGTTATTATCTTTCTTTCTTATCTTTGATACATTAAACTTTTGACCTAATCTCTCTATTTATTTATAGAGTTGTGATTCTAGATATAAATAGTAATTTAGCAATTCTTATTGTAACACTTTCTATTCTCTTTGTTTTTCTTTTCTTCATGATTTTATTTATGCTTCGCTTGATTTCCTTTTCGCTTGTTTTTCTCTTTTCCTTTATCTTGGTTTTCCTTTTCTCTTGATAGTCCATTTTCTTGTACAGAAAACAGATATACTCCCTCTAGATTCGTTTGTTGTAGCTTCGACTGTCTCCCTCTTGATCAAAGCACCTTGTTTTTTTTCTTTTGTACTATCTTCTGTTTTCATCTCCATTTCTTTGTAGCATTTTTCTGTGATTGGAAATCTTGTGGTCGACTCCAGTCCTTCATCTTGAGTCTTTTGTTGTTGTGTCCTCTCCTCTTTCTCCTCTTTTGGTTTTTCTTCAAGTAGCTCCCATTTGATAACGAACTTCTAATTTTCTCCTTGAACCTCTATTAGCTTCTTCCAAGCTTTATACATGATTGTACATGTGTTCACATCAGATAGAACTTTATAACTTTTAGCAAGTAATTGTGGCACACTAAGAAAATTTCTGTCGAATGAGTAGAACATCTTTGATTGTAAATTTTCCTTTCTTTGTCTCCATGCTAATGTCTCCTTTTCCCGCACTTGTAAGAATGACACCACATCCAAATTTTATTTTAACTTTGTAAGTCCTGTCTAGTCTTGTGAAGAATGTCTCATCGCTAATCATGTGACTTGTTGCTCCACTGTCAATTAACCACTCTCCTTCTTCATAAATTTGACTTGCATCAAAAGCTGTTGCAGTGAAAGACAATTCTCCAAATCTCTTTTATGTTTCTTCGTGATTTGACATATGTTAACTTCTTGGTTAAATCTGTTTTTGCAAGACTTAATTTGCATAATGACCAGTCTTTCCACATACATAGCATTGTCCTTGTTTGCTCAGATATGAGCTTTCGCCCTTTTTCCTGAAATAACAAAATTCTTCTGTGTGATTTTTGAAGTAGCAGTTTTCCTCTTTGTGATAATTGATATATTGCGTTTTTGACACAATTGAACCCATGTTTTCAAAGTGTTTTTCGAGTCTTTTATGTGTATTTGGAGTCTTATTAGGTTGAAATATGTTTGAATGGAGTCTAAGGCAAAAAGGGAGTAAACAAGTGGAATGACAGGAATGTTCAAGAATGAGTTATTGCTCAATTTTCATTTCTGGGTTACCTTTGATGGAAAAAAATAAATGAGAGCAACTGATTACACACCTATTTTGGAAACAATATGCAGCAAAATGAGTTCTTGGAAAGTTTGTGTGCAGCCATTTACGGTCTGGACCGATTCTGAATACAAGAAAAGCAAAGATATCTTGGAAAGAGGCTTGTAGGCCAAAATTCGAAGGAAAACTTGGTTTAAGAAGACTAAGAAATGTCAATGTGACAATGTAATTAAAATTGATTTGGCGTATACATTTAATCAAATTCTTCAATTGGGGTCAAATGGGTTAAAATGTATATACTTATGCCAAAATGACAAAGTAGAACCTGAAGAATGATCATATCCTAATAGCTTCATCAGCAAGTGGAGAGATGATTAACCTTGAAATTTCAAATAACTTTGGCAGTCACATCTCGACCTCTCAAGCTACTTCTTTCTTCCTTATCAGAACAAGTACGTACCCAAGATTCTGCTTGATAGGTTTCACACGGCAGGGCCCCGCCAGTGGACATCAGTTTGAGAATAGTACGACAGAAAATGACAGAAACTCAGATGCTTTCACAGAAAATAATGTTGAACACTATAG
>OVAP01006764.1:0-11410 GCA_900406295.1 Aurinia saxatilis
TTATTTTATCGAAACACTCTTGGGTGATACTGACACGACTCCAATATCTAAAAAAACACCATTTTGTGTCTTCCTGATGATTTGGTTTATTCAAATAGAGAACTAAAATCTCCGGACTTTTAATGGCGATGATGATCAAGAACACGAAAGATTCAATCTTGTTCCTCTTTGGTCTCTTCTCTTTCTCTGTTTTGGTCTCTCAGTCAATCGCACGAAGAGTCAAAGCTCCATTGTTACAGAAACATACTGATGGATTGGTTTTTAGTAAATCATTCAATTCGATCTATGATACTTCTATGTACGGTCGTTTGCAGCTCAACAATGGTCTTGCTCGAACTCCACAAATGGGGTAAGTTCAAGGAATTAGCTTTTTTTTGGGTTTTGACTTTTGTGGGTTGTGTCTGATTATGCTACAATTTTCATGTGTTTTTGTCTATAATTTAGTGTAAAGTTTGGAAATTTGAATGTGTATCTTATTGGATTTTGTGGTTTGTTAATGGACAGATGGAATAGCTGGAACTTCTTTGCTTGCAATATCAATGAAACCGTCATTAAGGAAACTGGTAAAGAGCTTTATAAGATGTCTTTGGAAGTTTCTAAGAGAAAGCTACACACATGTTTCATGATGAATCATCTTGCTTTAATTGACAGCTGATGCTTTGGTCTCAACTGGCTTAGCTGATTTAGGATACATTCATCTCAATATAGGTATTTGTACTTTAGACCTGAATCTTCGTATTTTTTTGGTGTATGAGATTTTTGAATCCTTACTGCTTTATGGTTTTGAAAACGTTTTGGTTTTTTTGTTGTAGATGATTGTTGGTCCAATCTGTTGCGTGATTCAAAGGTAGGGACCCTTGTGTGATTTCATTGGAATTTGCAGGTCTAGTTATTTTTTATAAGTTTTCTGTTTAAGCTTATGTCCTGAGGTGGTATTGGCTTTACTCTCCATTTTCATGTAGTTTTTCATATTAGTATGAGTGTTCGATAATCGTATTAACTAGAAGCGTAATACTTACTTTCTTTAGTAAAATCATGTTTTTAGGGTCAATTGGTTCCTCATCCAGAAACCTTCCCATCAGGAATTAAGCTTCTTGCTGATTATGTTCATTCAAAGGGTCTCAAACTTGGTATATATTCGGATGCGGGGTAGGTTAAGATTCATCTTACTCTTTTGGTATATTATAAGCTCTCAAAATGATTGGATATTATCTCCTGTTTATATTTTGAATATCTACCAATTTCCTCTTTCAGCGTTTTCACGTGTCAAGTTCGTCCAGGATCCCTTTTCCATGAAGTGGATGATGCAGACATTTTTGCTTCTTGGGTTAGTTTTCAGCGATTCTTGTAAATACTTTAAGTACTCAGTGAGCTTTTGAAGTGAACCTTATTGAGGATTGTCTTATATCAAAAACAAACACCACAATGTTCTGGATACTTTGTGGTATCGTTGTCTTGGTTTCTCATTTGTGGACTTTGATTCGCAGGGTGTGGATTACCTGAAATATGACAACTGTTTCAACCTAGGAATAAAACCGATTAAAAGGTTTCATCCGTATGATTTGATATGTTACCATTTATTCAAGTACTTCTTTTGGTATAATTTTAAAATGACTTTATATGGTTTATGGTTTTAGATACCCTCCAATGCGTGATGCTCTAAATGCGACTGGTCGCTCTATCTTCTATTCCCTTTGTGATTGGTACATATATGAAATGTCTTCACACATTACGAGTAAATTATATACTCACAACATTCTGTTACGTTTATTAACCAAAAAGTTTTTCTCTGTTTGCTGCTTAGGGGCGTTGATGATCCTGCCTTGTGGGCTAAAGAAGTTGGAAACAGTTGGCGCACAACCGATGACATTAACGATACATGGATAAGGTGGAAATCTCTTTAGCATTAGATAAATCTCGTGTTTCATTTGCTTTTATTGAAGATCTTGGGAGGAATTGGTTTAGCTTATATCGTGATCTTTTTCTTGTTTATGAAGTATGACTACAATTGCCGATTTGAATAACAAATGGGCGGCATATGCTGGACCTGGTGGTTGGAATGGTAACTATTTTATATTTCTATGAATGTTCTCTTGAGGAGTTAAAAATAGTAAACATTAAGTCTTTATTGAACACAATGGTTTTGGTTCAGATCCGGATATGTTGGAAGTCGGAAATGGAGGGATGACATACGAGGAGTATAGAGGTCATTTTAGCATTTGGGCTTTGATGAAGGTTTGTAAATGATTTCATAGCTTCTTGATTTTCTTTTACATCCTAGAGTTTGTCTCATGCATCTGGTTATCTTGCAGGCACCACTTTTGATTGGTTGTGATATACGAAACATGACTGCTGAAACTTATGAGATTTTGAGCAATAAGGAGGTCATCGCCATAAACCAAGGTGAACTTGCATTTCTAAGACTCGTTAGCTTCTCTGTGCATGTATGAGTTTCCGCATATGTATTGTCAAAGACTGATAAAATTTGAACATTTCTGGTTTCAGACCCACTTGGTGTTCAAGGAAGAAGAATACAAGCCAATGGTGAAGCTGATTGTCAACAGGTATGATTTGGAAGGCACAGATCTATCAAACTCAGAGAAAAAACTTCAAATTTGTGATGACTGTTTCATTCATTACAGGTGTGGTCAGGGCCTTTAAGTGGTGACCGTATGGTAGTTGCTCTCTGGAACCGTTGCTCAGAGCCTGCCACCATTGCAGCATCATGGGAAGCCATTGGTCTTGAATCTACCGTGAGCGTCTCGGTACGAGACTTGTGGCAGCACAAAGATGTAACAGAGAGTGCATCTGTCTCCTTTGAAGCTCAAGTAAACTCACACGACTGCCATATGTACGTCCTCACTCCCCAGTCAGCATCAGCATCAGCATCACACTCTGATGTATAGTTTCTTCTTATGAGACGCTCAAATCTCAAACATTGTATCGTGTAAAACTCTTGTTACTACAGGTGTTTATGTTGTTACGCTTGCCACTAATAAAAGAAAAATAAAATTCAAGAAAAGAAATTGGATTTAGAATCTGAAAAAGAAAAAAGATAACTCCAAGCAAAAGACAATGGCAAATCGAACTGCTAATTCTACACCATTGTTCTGTCCTACCAACAACAATGAAGAAGATTATCCCTAATGAAACATTGAACCACAACAACAGAAAACAAGATCCTGATGAAATCTTTGAAAATCCTAAACAGAGTTTTATCTTTTTGGTCAAGAGACCAAACCTAGCTATTCTGAAGATATAACAAGAGACCAACTACAAGATTCTGTCACAATCTATAAGGTCAAGAACGGTGATCATGGTTTGGCAGGATCCTTCGATGTGCTTGAAGAAGCTACAGGCTCCACCAGGTTTCCCGGTAGTGCGGATTGGCGATTGTCATCAATCTCCAACTGAGCTGCCTTACTACAAGTCTCTGATATCACACAAGAAGAAGACACATTGCGGGAACTGCTTGCTCCACCATCATTTGCTGCTTTACCGGGAGGTTTTAGATTAAGAGTCGATGACGAGTTTGCAGCAGTATACTCTCGGAACCTATTAGAGTACAACTGTTGTCTCTGCAACAACCAACAAACATGCAATTTAGACGTTTGAAGCAACATTTTTAAGCTTTAAAAGTGAATAAGCCGGTGTGACGTACCATGTCAGGAATATAAGTGCCAGTTCCTCTCTGCCTTGGCATGTTTTGAGGCACATTACTCATAGAAGCCGGGAAAAAAGGCTTTGCATGCACTGCGCTTGATGCACTAAGACCTCTTAGATAAAGCTCGTNTCGGAACCTATTAGAGTACAACTGTTGTCTCTGCAACAACCAACAAACATGCAATTTAGACGTTTGAAGCAACATTTTAAGCTTTAAAAATGAATAAGCCGGTGTGACGTACCATGTCAGGAATATAAGTGCCAGTTCCTCTCTGCCTTGGCATGTTTTGAGGCATATTACTCATAGAAGCCGGGAAAAATGGCTTTGCATGCACTGCGCTTGATGCACTAAGACCTCTTAGATAAAGCTCGTTCTTTCGGTAAGTCATAAGGCGACGGACAACATCCCAAGAACTTGATTCCTTAACTTGAGCAGCTCCAGGGATATAGCCATGTTGATAAGCTCCAGGTATGCTATAACCATGATACATTTGCCCATACACAACTCTTGCAAAGTTACCTTCAAAATCTCCAGCGAGCTCAGATAATTCTGCTCTTCCAGTACCAAACGCGGTCACAGGTTCTTTCACATCTTGTCTTTGTCCTTTACCATTCCTGTCCAAAGAGTTACCGAAAAATCTCTCTAGTCTCCATCCCATGGCTTCTCCAGGTAGTGAAAGAACATCTCTCAGCTTTTTTTCTCCCAATGTAAAAGCATGCATTATCCTTTGGAAATTTCCTAACAAAATGTATCAAACAAACAATGAACATATATATATTTGATTATATAACTTGTGAACTGGTTATACAACTTTATTAAATAAGTTACCGTGCGTGACACTTTTTCCGAGGTTGTTGCTATGTTTAAGAGGATCAATAATGTTAAGACGTTTGATAGGAAACACAAGATGATTTACTTCGACGGCTTTGGGTTGAATATATAGCTCAATACAGTTTTTAAGAAACTTCTCGTCGAGCAACAACTCTTGTCCATCCTCTAGAGAAGCTGTTGGACAAAGAGAGAAAACATCAAAAGAAAAATGTTAAGAAGATAGGCATGAAAATGGCACGAAGCTAGGTTTGATATCATTCTTACCTGTAAGATCTGGAAGAGAAGCTATTGGAACGGGACCATTGATACTGATACAGTACTTGCTCCAGTCAAATGAACTATAGTAATCTAAGAACTTGTACAAAACCTGTTTAAAATATAATGATTGCATGTTATGTCATCTTTTGCATATATGTCACATATACTAGACAAATGATTAAGCTTGAGATAAAGATTGATTACCGCGATAGGGCCAGACAATGATGCATGAAATAGGTTGATGATGTACAAGACTAGTATTGCCAAGGCATATGTTGAGATCAATCCAGTATTAGCACCGAGAATTCGACTCTCGTAATAGCACCAAGATTTAACTAAGATGACGCTACGTTTGAAAAGATGCTCTCTCCCAAAGAGTTGGTCAATCTAAGAACACATAAGATCATACATATATTAACCAATAGTGATTTGTCTAATACACTTAATCTTGCACCTAATCTTACCTGTTCCAGAAAACATAAAGCACAAAGACCCGTTGTTTGATTAAAGGAGATATCCACAGCAATGTTCCTGATATTGCATTTTATGACCTTGACCTATATATGTACCATCAAGACTTTCTTAATGAACATTTTAAGGACACTCCGGAAAATATAAATCAAATACCAAAAGGATATACAAACAAACCTGTGCAGGGACAAATTGAACATCTTTTGCATAGAATTCAGCTTCTGGTCCTTCAAGTTGAAGCATGCTGCATATGTGTCCATAAAAATCATCATCCATGTTCTGCCTAGTTAGGACCGTCAGATCGATATCTCCATCAGGGAGATAGGTTTTTAGAGGCACTGAACCAAATGAAAAGACCTGTAGATAACATACAATCACCCATGAGAAAGTGAACAAAACAAATGTCACGCAAGAGAACTAGATTTTTTTAATCTAACCTCAATTCCATCATGAGTCTTGATTAGATTTCGTAAATACGCAATGATCTCATGCCTACGTCTGTCTGAAAGAAGAACAGGTTGGATAGTGCAAAGTATCTCATTAGCTCTATCTTCCGCAAGCATCCAAGATTCAGCATCTATTTGCAATGGTTCCTTTGTAGGTTGTGCTCCTACTGCTACTGCTGATAGCGACGGTGCGGATGATGAAGAAGACGAATTAGATGATGAAACTGACACTCGTTCTTGAGTATCACCCATCTGAGCATAACTTCAAAACAAAACTCCTCATAAATTATACATAAAACAAATCTACTTGTATGAGTGTGACATCTACCATACCATAGAAACAAACAAATATATACCCTTTGGTTTATATATGGTCCCTTCAGACAAAACATAAGATATGAATTAAGACAAGACAGAAGCTACATGTGAATCCTTCAATTCCTAAGCAAAGAGATGATGCAAAATCAAAAGAGAGAGCGCGATCATAATAATGGATGTAATAAAACTAACTCTTAAGAATCAACATCATAAAGCTGATGAAATCAAACACTAGAATTATAAGAACAACAAAAGCATGATACTTCTCTAGAGTGATAAACTCACCTCAGAAAATCTCAGGCCTATCTTCTAGCTAAGATCAGGTTTTTGTTTAGTCCACATCGTTAAACACGCATCATATTTATATACAAAATGAGATTTAGGTCTAACCAGAGTGTATACCTCTAGCTTTAGTCCATTTGTCCCCTGATGATTTGGTCTGTAATCTGTAAATATTCAATTCCTGCCACAGATTATAAGTGATTAAAAGATAAAATAAAAGGATTAGCATTTGTAACCAAAATCAACATAACATTATAGAAAATCTCGACTAATATTTTTTGTATTTGTCTTTAAGCTGAATTTAGGTCCACGACCACGAAGCTGTCTTAAACAAAAATCAAGACCCCACCAGAAGAAAAAAAAAACGAGGTTCACGCAATGGTCTAATTACAATTAAAACTAAAAAACAAAAAAAAATCTGGAAATGTTTTGACCATTTTCAATTCTTATTAAGATTAAGGCAAAGATAATTTCACCTTTTTGGAGGATTAATCGAGACAGAATTCTCCAGCTTTTGGGTTTTTAGATCTTATATATATGAATATAAACAAAGAACAACAACAATATTGATATACACGTTACAATGGTAACCAAAACTTTATATTCAAACAAAGAGAAAAATCTTGTATGGTAAAAAATTAAAACCCAGATAAAGAATTAGTGAATGAAACGGAAAGAAATTGTTTTTGGATAGCGATTTGTATTCATTGGTAAAATTAAAAAACTGAAAAAAAAGTAAACTAAGAAAGAAAGAAAAATAGAAGAGAAAATTATCACCAAGGAATAACCACAAAAGTTTGGAAAATAAATTATAAAGTAGAAAGAAAAAATTTATGGAAATTTCATAAAAGTGAAAGACCTAAAAAAATCTGCCATTTTTGTGTTTTTCACCTGCTCCTCAAATAATTTTTAAGTCTAAAAAAAATAGATTACCTTTTAATCTTCTTCTTCTTCATCTTTATCGAAAACTCCTAATTTTTTTTTGTCACCTTCATGGTCAATGTACAAAAGAAACGTTTCTGATTCAATAAAACCCTAATTGCTAAAACCCAGAATGAACTCAAATCAATGAAAGGGACAAACAAAAATTAAAAAAAAACGTATTCTGTAACTCAAATGTAGACGATGGGACCCACTAATCATAGATGGTGCTGATACGAGGTACATCTCTTCCGTACACGTGGCTTTGTGTCGGAAGTACTACTAAATCTTTTCAGACAAAGAAAATAAAGAGTCAACGGCATACCAAAATATTTGTTGAAAAAAGAACTGAGAAAAATACAGACTAATTGTAAAAATACCAAAATGTTTTGACGATGGTGGTTTCTTTTCTAGTGAAGATGATGATGGCAACAAATTTGGAAGAAGAAGATTGAGCAATTCTCATTCTTTATTACTGATTAAACAAATAATAATCATTTGTTCAAACGATATATACACATATAAAATAATTTATGTAACGGGTAAACAAAAAGATAACATGTATAAATATTTAGTAACCATTTGAAAATCGTACATGTTTATGTGTTGTTAACCATATATGTTTATCCGATCATGAGAAATATATGTGAACGTGGTATAAAATTAAATAATACGTTTTTTAAATGGATGTACATTTCTAGATAACTCATTATTTCTATAAATATAGCACAAGATTCATCGTGTAATCTGAAGTTAGACATAATTTACGATTTATATGGTACTACAAATATTTGAAATAAACATTTGATAATCATACATGTTTATATGTTGTTTGCATACATGTTTATCCGTTCATGAGAAGTATATGTGAACATGGTATAAAATTAAATAATACGTTTTTTAAATGGATGTGCATTTGTCATTCTTGATAACACATTATTTCTATAAATATAGCACAAGATATATCAAATCCTGATGAGAGAGTTGAATATGAGCTATGGGCCAACACTAATGATGAATGTGGTGCACACTGCAATGAACAGGTGAATTTCATAAATAATTTCAAGGCAACAACTCAAATTCTAGGCGGTTACACTTTGTTCAAACCTCATTACATTGTTTGTTTTTGTCCCAGAGAGCTTCTACTTAGCAAGCAATGTAGGACTCCCAAAAGAGGTATTATGCCCCTAACCCTGAAAAAGATTTTGAAGATAAATATAGTGGAAAAGACGTCGTTTACAAAAATCTGAACGGATATGCGTTCACAAAGTAGTTAAGGAGAAGAGCGGTTATTGAATTTGGTGGGATTATGTGACAGATTTAACATCAAGTGATCTATAAAAGAAAAGAAATACAGCACACAAAAATACTTTATCCTCGTCCATTTCTTTATATTTTAAAGATTTTTAATTGGAAATTTTAATTAAATAGAGAAACGACGGTAGAGTTGGGATTAAGTTAGTATTAGTTTGACAAATTTTTTGGTATTTAATTTTTTAATAGAAGAGTTGAGTACTTTTTTGGCAAAAAATGAAACTTGAGTATTTTTTTGGCATTTTCCCTAAGAAAAGGTCGATTGTTTAGTTTGATATGTACGACAACAATTATCTGATCTTTTTTATGTAAAAAACTCATTACCAACCTAGGTCACCATTTAAAAACCTTTCATCTTATTTATATGTATGGTTGATAAGAAAAAGCGTCGTTGATTCAAACAATGTCACTACATTAATTTGTCATCACCAACCTAATCTTTTGTTTTATCTTGAGTCTGTAGAATCGAATGCCCAAATTTAAGGTTTAGTAAACATATTAAGTAAAAAGGAGTTTGTGTGTGAAATATTAGTCTAAATTTTCACGACTGAAGTTGAATAACGATAAAGTTTAATGAATTTGAAATTTTATACAATTTTATAATATTTTGTACGGGATCTTACAGATCAACTAAGAATCTAAATAGTAACATATGTTTTCACTACGTGTTGGATAATTTGAGCTAACCATCCTTCGGCTTTCTCCGGAGGACATGAGTCGGTGGTCTCGCTGTCTTGAAGGCAAACAAATTCTAGTCACTTTGTCTCATTTGACTTAGGTTTTCGGTTGCATCTCAATTGCCATGTTTTAAGATGTATAAGGTGATCCCTAGATGTCTTTAGAGAATTTTCTGCTCTCTGGCGTAAGGATCCCGGGGATTTTGTTGTGACCGCCGGCGATAATGTTGTATGTCGGTTTCTTCAATGTTTTAATAAAATCTTTAGATGTTTAAAAAAAAAATAGTAACATATGAATCTTGTGAAATCTACATATTACATGAATACTGAAATAACTGAAATTTGATTAATTAAATAATTAGAATAGATGAACACAGTTTTATAAAACAACCATACTAGATAAAGAAAATATTTTGTTTGAAAGAAAATTACATAATGTTTCGATTTTTTTCTTCGGTTCGTGTTCGATCTCGTTCAACGAATTTGACACTAGATAGACGTTACCAAAATTGGTACTATCGGGTTGGGTGAATTCAATAATAGACGTCTGGCGACATTCAACCCTTCCTTCTCCTTTCAAGACTTATCCTAAAAAAACTCAGTACATTTTGATCGTGAATATCTGAATAGGGCGAAGCACTCCATGGATAGTTTAGTTGCAAAGCCAGATTTAGGTATTGAAGTGTAAATATTGAAAAATAACCTACTGAATATATGTATAATAAAAATAGAATTTTTCAATCGAAATGGATATCACGTCTCAATTCATTTTTCTATAAATTCACCGCGATATATCCATATCTATCGGAATGATCACCTATTTGAAACATGTCAAACATAGAACCAATTGCAAACATATATATAAAAAAAATCTGTAAATATAAATTTGAGATATTAGCTTCCCGAGTGTTCTAGGGTTCCCGTGCGCCTCGTGCGTTGATCCTCCGATCTAGATTCGGCAACAAAATCTAATCCATTTCCTTCAAATTCCTTAATCGATCTCTGCTTCCTTACCTTTCTTTTCATAAACCCCCAATTTTCTTTATCAATCGTGCCCCCTCACCTTTCTTTTCATCAATCTCCCACTTGAATCTAATCATCTTCACACAAACAAATGATGGATCGATCAATATGGGAGTCACTGCAAAGGCTCTCTATTGGATCCCAGCAACCAGTTCTGCAATTGCAGCAAGAAACACATCAGCAATCGCTCCGGAATCAGGAATTGAGCATCATCGTTCGCTGCCTCAACCCCAACTTTCACAGGCCAAGACCGATGAAGACAGTCTTACCTGAAGCTTGGAAAATGGTAGGTCGAATTCAATCGCAAACCACAAATGAAGGACTTGTTCAATTCTTCTTCCCGGCGGAACATCGATTGGTTGCGGTTCTCGAAGGTGGCCCATGGAGCTTCAAGGACTGGATGGTCGTCGTAGCTGATAGATGGGCTAATAGGAACCACCCGGACTTCCTACAAACCATAACGTTTTGGGTAAGAATCTCCAATCTCCCATCAGATTATCGGAACGGGAAAGCTATTTTGGAAATTGGGAAGTCACTCGGAATAGATGCAGTTGACTATAACATCAAGGAAGCAGGAGGTAACAAGCCTCCAGAAGCATGGGTCAAAGTCAACATGTCAATCAAGCAGAAATTGATTTTTGCTCGCTTCGTTGAATTCTACAGAGGTGAACCCCCTATCCTTCTTGAATTCACTTATGATCGTCTGAGAAAGTTCTGTAGGGGATGTGGAGGACTCGATCATGACATGAACGTATGTAGAGACACTCAAAGAGGCCAAAGTTCGGGGTAATCTAGCTCCCAAGTTCCCTATGCTAGCCCAGCAATTCCTTACCATGTACAAGAAGATATGGAAGATGAGTCTGAGGAACAAAACACACAAGACCAGACAGGACCTTTCAGAGAAGTTGTTCCAGAATACCAGTATCACACGGAGATAGAACCATATCAAGGACTGCGATCTTACATCAGAATCATTGAAGATATAGATCAAGAAACTACTATCCCGGGAATTGGTCTTCCAATGTCTGATGTTCCTGGTCCTTCTCATATGGGCCAACTAGTCATCCGAGAGGAGGGATCCACGTCTTCAAGGGGTTCCAAAAGAAAAGCAGAGGACCCGGATCCGGAAGATGTGAGCCCATCAAGGAGACAACGAACCAGCGGAAATTGGAGTGATGAGGGGTCGATGACCCAAGAGGGGTCAT
>OVAP01006765.1:0-11409 GCA_900406295.1 Aurinia saxatilis
GACGAGGCCCAGTTCATATCCACAGCCCACTAGAGCTGTATAACTCTCAATATTTTCTATTACTCGAAAGAAAGTTAAAGAACAAAAAATCTAGTAAATATATATGGTAGCTTTCCCAAATCAATAACAAAAATATTGAAGTCACAGCGTAATTAGTGAAGATGGAGGCAAGTTAGGTGGCTTCATCACACGCATAGCTTATTGTCCTCTCTTCTCTCCAATCCGTAAGAACCAACCTTCTCTTTAATATCATCCAGGATGTGAAGAGACGATATCCTCCTTCTGTAACTTATATAATGCCGAAACAAATGATGGATTTGGTTACGGAATATCAGAGAAGAAAACGAGTGTACAATGCATTACCGAACAAAAATAAACAGAAAATGTCAAACCTTATCAGATTTCATTTAGGGCATGGCGATAGCAGTTGCTAAATTTTGAGGGAGAAAATGAGTGAACTCAACAAGAAAATCTTGATGGTCTCGGAACAGGATTGCCACCTAGAAGATAAGCATATTAAGCTAAGACAAGATGGGCAGCCAGAACAATGAAAGAGAAAAAAAAACTATACGTAAAGTGGCTATGAACATACCTCGTTATAGACATCACTAATGGATTTGTTTTCCTTTCTATAAATGTCTAAAATGTCTAAAAATGATTTGTATACCCGATCATCATCCCCTTGAAACCTTGTCTGCAAATAAATGTTGATACTTTAAGAGGCAAGTCGCAAAAAGACAAGAATCATATTCGTAGCATATATAGATGAGCGCACCGAATAAAATCTCTACCTTAATCTTGTTGACAAAGTTAATAGCCTGCTCAAAATCAACAAGCTTTTTTGGTAAAGGTTGGTCATCCTCGAGTGGGAGGGTTATCCCGCAACCCTTTGGCAAGAAAGTATTAAATCCCAAAATCAGATCCTGGTTTTCCTTGAAGAGATCTTTCACCCTTAAGATAACACCAGTAGTATCAATTCTAAAATCGAAAATAAAATTAGATTAAGTTCCCAAAACTCACGAGTAATTATACCAGGACAGAAAATTTGAACTAGTATATATACCTTTGAGCTTTAAAATCCTTCATGACCACAAGAAAGTCATAGTATTTTTCACGATTATCTTGGAATTTATCCTTGACAGCCTTGAGGTATTCGAGTGCATCATTTGTGGTTAGCTTTTGTTCAACCATGTTTCGAAAATTTCCCGGAGCCTTTGTTACCAATAGAACAGGAGAAAATCTTTAGCATCACAATTGCCACGATTTACGAAAACTCGAAAAGTAGAAGATACATATCAATCGCAGAAGACGAACTAAAGTTCTCGTCTAAATATGAATCAAACTCGAAATCATCCGAACTAGGACAAAACTAAAGCAGACTAAAGAATATGCATATATAGGGAAATTTGAGTACTTCAATTTGTTTAACCTAAGCCTCTAGATCTGGTTATTTCATAGTATACTTCTATAACTAAATCAAGAGTTCGAAACAAAATTTAAAAGGGAACTAGAAAGCATAACGGAGAGAACATTATCGTACAGTTGTCGCAGAATTGTAGAGAGACGAATTTCCTGTTCCTTACTTAACAAGAAACACCTAGATGCAAGACTTAGATGTATTTTATGCATAGCACGACACGAATATATACATTACAATCTTTTGCGACCATATATTAGGTTGTTTTTTTAGATTATTAGATATACTGTTGGGATAAAGTATCTAAAATAAAAACTAATAATAAATAATTAAAATGGCAAGATTTATTAAATTTTATAGTTACAAAAAATGAAAAAATGAAAAAACATTTATTAAATTTTAACACTAAGCTTTGATTGTTGGGAGAATTTAATAGTTTTTTTTGGTCTACTCTTTTGAAAATACGCGATCTATTTTGAAATTAGTATTTTAAGTGTAAATTACTTAAATTATCCTTTTAGTGAGAGACAAGTTTCTAGCGAGATTTATGGTTTTAGAATTTTAAAACCCTAGAATCCAAAAGTTTTTTTTATCCCTAACAAACCTTCAACCCTAAAATCCAAAACCTTAATAGTTATTATTATATTAACCGCGGATCCAAAAATATATTTTTGCCTGGTGCACAAATATGAAAATTGATATAAACTTAAGAGAGAAATTTTTTTTGATATAAACTAAATAAGACACTAAGAATATTATACAATATTAAAAAATTTAGAATAATACTAAATAAAATATATTATTTTTGGGGGAGAGGGGGGGGGGGTTAGAAAAAAAATAGGAAAACATAAGAGGGTNNTAGAAAAAAAATAGGAACACATAAGTGGATTTTATGACTTAGAATTGATTTTTAGATTTTATTATATAAGTTAGGGTTTTTAGGATTTTTGTCTATCTTCTTTCCATGTATTAATCCAATAACCCAAAAGAATTGGGGCAGCCATATCGTCCAAATGCGCATGTTGAGCTTAACTTGCATGTTTCGGCTTTGATCCCATCGGGAGGACATGATTGGCGTCGCCCCTGCCTCCATTCTCTGTGTTGCTGAGAATGAAACTTTAACTCATATTTTGTTCACCTGCCCTTTTGCTCGCCAGATTCGGCATTGTTGGGGGACCCTTGCCACCTAATGAGTACTTTGACGAAAACATCTTTCAGAATATGTATCACTTATTTCAAATCATAAATGATAATTGCTTTGACTTAATGTTTGGTTTTAATCGAGTTGTTTATCGAGTTAAAATAAAATTGGAAACTATGATCTTTGATTGGTTTATTTGATTGTGTCATTTTCAGCTAAGTGACCATCGTTGGCGAGGCTAATTCCGAGACGAGACTAATGAAAAATTTAAAGACCAATTGGTAATACAAAGACATCCATGCCTAGTTGCAAAAATCTGAACGACTCGATGACAAACGAGTGGTTATTAAAAAAGGTGTCGATCTTGATAATAGGTATGTTGTTTCGTAGAATAAGGAGTTTTCTCTCCGCTATCGTGCTCACATAAATATTGAATGGTGCAACCAAACAAGGTTTATAAAATGCAACAATTTTCTAATTCTCTAAGAGTTTGTAAGGGAGAAATTTTTTTTAACCCTCTTTATTCTTTGGGATATCTAAGTTTATTGTTATTTTCAATTATTGCATGATGTTTTGCTTAGCTATGTTTCAGTAATTCCTTTATTAGGGTTAGGGTTCTTAGGTCTAGATGAATTTCTGTTAGTCATTAATCTTGGTTTAAGAAAACACCACTAGTTCTTCTTCTATATTTGTTCTTAACAATAGTTCTAGTTTGATTACCTAGAGTCTAGATCATAGGTTAATTAGTAGATGTGAAAGCATTAGTAATTACTGGAAATAATCTTAGAAGCGCAAGGTTTCTATTCGCAAAGAGATTTTGTTTAAAAAACTTGTGAAGAATGAAATAGGTTTTAAAGGCTAATTTAACTATCTAGAATTCACAATGGGATTTGACTTGCTAGATATTAGGTTAATATAGTATTCGAGAGTTGGTTTACTTGATTTTGTGTTCATGTTTGGTGTGTGATTTTAGGGCTGGTGTCGAGCGACACCTGCATAGTATCGTTCGACACCAAGACGGATTTGGCAACATATTGGATTCTTCTCCAAAGTTTCCAATACCTAACTGCTTGCTTAAATTGTTTACAAATCCCAGATAATTTGCTTGCTACTATTTTAAATAATTACTTGAATTTAATATGTCCTAGTTTAATTTAGAATCTAAATTTAGTTTTGTGATTTATTGGACTTCGTGGATTCGATCACTAACTACTATAACTCATTTTCTTGCACTCAGAATTAAATACATATGGCAAAACCTTGTGTATCAAAAGTCCATGTCCTTTCTCCTTTGCTAGCAGAAGAGCTCGCTCTCACTTTTGCTCTCCTTAAACGGTGGACCAACACCAAATTCTCTCTTCACTCAGATTCGTAGGTGCTTATACGCGCTATCAACACGGACTCTCCCCAAAAGGAATTGTATGGTATTGTCCATGACATCCGCCAATTAACTCCCCTGTTTTCGTGTATATCTTTCTTCACCGCAAATGTTTTAGCAGATTCTCTTGCAAAAAGGCTCTAAATGTGATGCCACTCCATGTAATCGTATGATCATCTCAATGCCAAGTAGTATTGGTTGTTAAAAAAAAAAAAAAGAAGAACAGACATACAATCTCAAATTCTCTACTGCATTCCGCGCCGAAGATAGGTCAAACTTTGAAAATGTGTGCGGCAGCTTTGTTCGTGTCCCTTGTAGTTAATTTTCTACCTATAATTATTATTCGGTTTGACCATTGTGCTTTTGCTGTCTAGACCATGAAAGGAAAATCGGAAATTTACATGTAAAAAACTAGATAGGATCAAGGAGAGAACATTATCGTATAGTTGTCGAAGTATTGTAGAAGGACAAGTTTCCTGTTCGTTACTTATTAACAAGAAACATTTAGATGGGTATAGCAGTTGCTAATTTTTAAGGGAGAAAGTGAATGAACTCAACAAGCAAATCTTGATGGTCTCGGAACAGGATTGCCACCTAGAAGATAAGCATATCAAAGTAAGACAAAAGGGCAACCAAAGCAATGAGAAAAAAACTATAATGCAATCGGCAACAAATATACCTCGTTGTAGACCTCAGACAGGGACTTGATTTCTTTTTCATACGAATTCAAAATGTCTAGGAATGATTTATATGAACGATCATCGTCCTGAAACCTTGACTGGAGAAAAATCAAAAGGGATAATTTAGAGGCTATAGTAACAAAGATAAATAGGAGAATAGCTTGCTCAATCTCTACCTTAATCTTGTTGACAAAGGTAATAGCTTGATTTAAATCAACAGGCTTCTTGAGGGTTATCCCGAGACCCTTTGGCAAGAAAGTATTAAATCCCAAAATCAGCTCCTGGTTTCCCTTAAAGAGTTCTTTCACCCTTAAGATGACACCAGTAGTATCAACTCTACAATAGAAAATAAAACTCGATTCAGCTCCCAGAAATCACAAGAGTATTTTACAAGGACAGAAAATTTGAGCTAGATACCTCTGAGCTTTATAATCCTTCATGACCTCAAGAAACTCATCGAATTTTTCACGATTATCTTGGTATTTATCCTTGACAGCCTTGAGGTATTCGAGTGCATCATGTGTGGTTAGAACCATGTTTTGAAAATATCCCGGAGCCTTTATCAACGGAACAGAAAAAAATCTTTAGCAGCAAATTGATCACATTGCGAAATCACGATTTTGAAAATCAATCCCAGAAGTCGTGATATGATCAAACTCGAAATCATACCAACTAGAGCAAAACTAAAGCAGATATCTACTATTTAGCCACTAAAGAATTATCATATATAGGAAAATCTGAGTACTTCAAATCGTTTAACCTAAATCAAAAGTTCGAAACAAAATTCAAAAGGAAACTAGATAGCATAAAGGAGAAAACATTACCGTACAGTTTGTCGCAGAATTGTAGAAAGACAAGTTTCCTGTTCCTTCCTTAACAAGAAAAACCTAGCACGATATTAATATAAGACAATCTTATGACGGACATATCAGGTTGTTTTTTAAGATATACGGTTGGGATAAAGTATTAATCAAAAAAAAAAGAAAAAATAAAAAAATAAAGTATCTAATTTTTTTTCTTTTCAATAGTGATGTCCAAAAGACTTTCTAGGCCCACGACTAATCCACGAGGCCCAATTAATATAGATTAAAATCGTGTTTTTACGAGGTGGTGGTTAACGCACATCGAACTCGGGAGCACACGGATACGACACCCAGTTAACATTTATTAATTTTTTTTATAAATGGCAACATTTATTAATTTTTAAAACTAAGCTTCAATTGCTTGGAGAATTTCGAAAAATAATTTTTTTTTGGTAAAACTAAACTCTTTATAAGAAAAAAGTTTCACTTAGTGCGGTGTTGACATACAAAAAATACAGTGAGGGTTTTGAAGGGTGATTAGGGTTCCCCGTGACGTTTGGGGCTGGGTGATCTTCCTTGTTCAAGTTGGAGCTGGTTTTCGGAGATGTTCCTTTTTTTTGCCGACTTCGAGGAGATATATAACTATGTAGTACGAATTCTATAAACTATATGTCTTTTTGGTGGTGCGTGTTGAATAACTTACGATGGGGACATGATGATAGATGATGATGAACCATTGGTTTTGCCTAATGCACCAGAGTTCTCTTCACGGGAAGTTAACAAACAGAGCATCATAGGGCGATTATTGAACCCGGTGTATCAGAAAGTGGCAAACGCGATTTGGGACTTACCTAGAGTGTGGGGTTTGGTCAACAGAGTTAGAGGGGTGGCTTTGTCGGAAGAGGTGTTCCAATTCTTCTTTAAACATGAGGAGGATTTAGAGGAGGTGTTACAAGCGGGTGTGGTGACGGTGGACAATTGGTGTGTAGCATTAGAAAAGTGGTCTGCCGTGAGGTCCGATGGTTACTTGCAGAGGATCCCCATGTGGGTTAAAGTCCGTAATATACCTATGGATAATTATTCCAAAGTAGCTATTAAGGAGATTGTGTGATGTTTGGGGTAGGTTGATGTTGTGGACCTTAATGATTCACGAAGCCATAGTCGAGCTTTCGTTCGAGTACACATCTCTTTTAATGTCGCCAAGCCGGTAAGAAAATTCAGGATGGTTACACTACAGTCGGGGGAATTACAGAAAGTCAGTTTTGAGTGTGAAGATATCAAGAAAAGATGCTTTAGTTTTCAACGATTTGATCATGACAAAATTAAGTGCCCATTCGGAGAAGGGGAGGGTAAGAGGTTTGATACCAGGGTGGAGGTTTCCCCGAGACTTGAGCTTTCGAGTTCTGAGATGCTGATTGATAATCAAGGGGAAGTCAGGGCGTCCGAGGAGTTACTCGTCACCGTCACGAATGATCCGGGTGAAACAGAGGAGCGGGATGAGAGTTTGTTGGGGGTTAACGAGAAAGACACGAAGTCTATGGTGGTCGATACATCTTGTTCTCAGAGGGTGGATGGTGGTCGAGGAAACATGATCCCTTCTATGTCTGGTGTTCTTGGGCTGGCACATTATTCTGTGGAACAGAATGCATTGGAGAATAGAGAGAGTGACTTACGTATACAAAAGTTAAATGCTGATGTGGATTTATATCTCACTGGAAGAAAGATTACTATAAAGCTACCGGAGGTGGTTATACAGGTAAAAGGGAATACGGAGCTCGAGGATAGCGCCAAAACAGAGAGGGATGCAGAGGCTTCATTGGCTCCGGATGCGAGTATGGCAAAGGATGCTCATACAAGTGGTCCAGCGAGTTCTGCGATGCATAATACGTCATTGGGACTGTGTTGTGGTGGTGAAGTAGTGAACAACCAACTTCAGCTCGAGGCTGATTTGACCATGAGTGCAGCAATAAAAGCTAGTTTGATCACAAGAGAGACAGAAATATCCAAGACAATTCTAGCGATAGAGGAAGACTCTGTAGTCATTGAGGACAATGAAAACCATGGACGGGTTCAGGTCTCCAATGGAAGCAACAATATCAATATAAAGGTCGGAGTTCATCTGGAAAAGTGATATCTAGTTTGGGGGAATGTCATGGTTTAAAGAGGAAAACAGAGGAGGAAGATGATGCGAAGCTGGCAAAATTAGCTAAAATTGACATGGGTTCGGTGGTTGTCCACAAACCACCCAATCCGCCCCAATGACGATGCTCAGTTGGAGCTGTCAGGGTTTGGGAAATGCTAGGACAGTTCGACGCCTAGAGGGATTGTGTAGGGCACATTCTCCGGACTTTTTGTTTCTCCTAGAGACTAAAAACTCTAATGTGTATATGTTAGACAAACAAAGATCATTAGGATATCATCAAGCTCATTTGGTGGATCCATAGGTCTAAGTGGAGGTTTAACATTGTTTTGAAAGGATACACATGGTGTGGTGATTTTGTCATCGAGTTCTCGATGGATTGATGTGAAGGTCACGATTGGTCCTCTCTCTTATTATGTTTCTTTTGTTTATGGAGACCCAATTAGACATCACCGCCGAGCGGTTTGGGATAATTTGACTATGCTGGGACAAGAACGGGAGGAGGCTTGGTTTTTAGTTGGAGATTTTAATGAATTGCTGAGTAATGAGGATAAATTGGGTGGTCCTCAAAGCGAGGAACATACATTTTATGATTTTCAAGCTTTTGTTAGCAACTGTAGATTGAGAGAATTACCAACTCGAGGTAATAGATTCTCTTGGGCAGCTTATCGTGGTGATGAAGTATGGACACAATGTTGCCTAGATAGATCATTTGGTAATGCTGAATGGTTTCAGTTATTCCCGCACGCATATAGTGAATTTTTGGAGCGGCATGCCTCTAATCATAATCCTATGGTAACCAGACTTGGGAGGGAGGGAAGTAAACCGAAAGACAAGTTTCAATTTGATACCCGGTGGGTTAATAAACCGGGTTTGATGGAGGTGGTCAAATCTGGGTGGAAAAATCAGAATTACTCTCACAATGGGTCATTGTCTTCTCGGCTTGTGACTTGTCGTAAGGCGATATCTGAATGGAAGAAGAGTACCCAAAATAATTTCAAAAAAGGTGATTAGAGAAATGCAAGAAGCTTTGGAAATTGAAACAACTAAGGTAATTCCCAATCGTGTGGAGGTGGAGCGATGCACACAGATTTTGAATAAAGCTTGCTTGGAAGAAGAGATTTATTGGAAGAAAAGAAGTAAGGAAGCATGGCTTAAAGCCGGGGATCGGAATACGTCATACTTCCATTGTAAAGTGAAGACTCGCCAAATGAGGAACAATGTTTTATCCTTAGTTAATAATAATGGAGTTGAAACCTTTGACGAGGAAGCTAAAGGGAAGATCGCGGTGGATTACTTTAAGGATCTGTTCATGTCGTCTAATCCCGTAGCTCCGGACGAGCTGTTACATGGACTGCAACTGCGAGTTGATTCTAGAATGAATAGTGAGCTGACTAAGGCAGTAAGGAGTCATGAAATAAGGCAAGCGGTACGAGGCATTAAGACAGATAGTGCCTCTGGGATTGATGGGATGTCAACGGCCTTCTTTCAACAATATTGGCATATAGTGAAGGATCAAGTCACGATGGAGATTAAAAGGTTTTTCGATACTGGTCGGTTTCCTGTGGATTGGAATTACACTCAGATTTTTTTGTTACCTAAGAAGCCTAATCCAAATGTTATGACTGATGTGCGACCCATAAGCTTATGCTCGGTACCATATAAAATAGGTTCGAAGATTCTTTGTAATCGCTTGAAGAGATTCCTGCCTCATATAGTGTCAAAAACTCAAGGAGCATTTGTGGAAGGTAGATTAATTTCAGATAATCTTCTTATTGCACATGAATTGATTCATGATCTTAATACTAATCCTAAGTGCAGGAGGATTTTCTTGCAATTAAGACGGATATGTCAAAAGCGTATGACAGAGTGGAATGGATATTTTTGAAAACACTCATGTGCAGATTAGGTTTTGACACGAGATGAATTGCATGGGTTATGTTTTGTGTTTGTTCAGTGACTTATACGGTGCTATTGAATGGGAGTACGCATAATAAGATTGTACCTGAGCGAGATCTAAGACAAGGAGATCCTTTGTCTCCTTTCTTATTTGTTTTGTGTGCTGAAGCTTTAGTTCATGTGATGAATCAAGCTGAGAGGGAGGGTCGGTTGTCTGGCATGAGGCTTACGAATCATTGTCATCCTATACAACATCTGTTATCTGCTGATGACAGTTTATTTCTTTGTCAACCTACCTTCAAGGAGTGTTCAGAGTTTCTTCGATGCTTAAAATTATATGCCTCGGGGCAACTTATAAACTTCCAGAAATCAGCGATAACCTTTGGGAAAGATATTGATCTATATATGAGATCTTTTCTGCGATATTTGCTTGGCATCAATAAAGAGGGTGGCGATGGGTTTTACTCAGGACTTTCGAAAAGCTTTAGTGGTCCGAAGCAGCAGTTGTTAGCTTTTATTAATGAACGACTTACTAAACGGCTATCTGGTTGGAAAGCGAAGTGATGTATTGCATTTTAGGACTGTTTTTACCTTTGTTTTGCTTCTATTTAATCTAGTTTTTGCCCCATTTGTTGATAGTTTGTCATGCATTTGGTTACATTATGCATTTCGGCTTGCATTTAGAACTTAGACTTGCATTCTTGCATTCTTGCATTCGCATAGCACATTTGCATGTTTTAGGTACTTCTTGAGCTATTTGGACATGATGGGACTTAGAATGGATGCATGAAGACTTATGGATGAGCAAACAAGCAAAGGAGTGAAGAGAAGGCAAATATGAAGAAAATGCACCTGGCATCGGGTCCCACCCGATGTGAACACCCGATGCAAGATGCAAAAATGAGCTCAAAATGGCATGTACCTGTGTCTCTGGCATCTGGTGCCACCCGATGCGAGCACCCGATGCCAGCAACACTTCTTCCCTTCCCTCATATTTTGTTGAATTTTTCTGTTTCTGTTAACTTTTCCGGGTTTTGCCTATAAATACTCTTTTTTTGTTGGTTATTTTAGGGATAAGCTTTACCATAAACAAAAACCCTAAGCTCTCTTGTAATCCTCTTAGATCTTCTCTTTTAAGATTCAAAGATTTGATTTTTGGTTTGACAAACTATTAATCTCATCTTTAATCATGTCTTATCTTTCAATTTCCTATCTTTCGATGGTTATATGTGAGTAGTTTCTCTATTCATCATTGAATATGGTAGATTAGGGGTAATTAGTTATGGATCTTGAGTTGTGGGGTTAGTATTAGGGATTTCTTAAACATCTTGTAAGTTTAATGCTTTTTCTTTTTTGATCACCTAGAAATAGATGTTAGTCATTTCTCACACCCACAAGGTGTTCGATGAAATACTTGAATGAACAAATGTTTTGCTTTGTCATCTTGGCCATTAGGAAATGAGTCAAGGTGCTTAGTGGTGAATTGGGCTTGAGTTTTCTTGCTTGAATTACATAGATTTGTCAATTGGGAAATTAGTCAAATTTATGACTTTCAAAGGGATTAACACCAAAGGGATTTGAGTTAATGTATTGATTAGAGGTCCTTTGCCTAAGATTGTNGTATTGATTAGAGGTCCTTTGCCTAAGATTGTGCTTGTTGATTGTTAAACTAACCCCACAAGGTCAATTACTAGTTATTCTTAATCGTTAGTGCCATTACTCATTGGTCAATGCTTAGCGTTTAAGCTTGTTTTAATGTTTTTATTTGCTCTTTATTGTTAGTATTTTTCATTACTTATTAGTTCACTTCGTTAATGCATGTTTTAAGTTTGAATTTGTAAACCAAACTCTTTGATTGCTTTAGATTAATAGGGATTTGATGTGCTTATCACGTTAATCATTCTCTCAAGTGGATTGACCCTCAAACTATACTACGACTACTTAAGTGAGT
>OVAP01006766.1:0-11409 GCA_900406295.1 Aurinia saxatilis
GTTATATGATGTGTTTATGATATGTTATGATGTGTTGTGGTATGTTATATGATCTAGATTTGCTTATGAGTGTTATGTATATTAGGATATCAAATCCGATACACCAAATATCTTCTCATTACTGTAGATATGATTATAATCCTTGTCATTACTGTAGATATGATTATGATTCCATTGTATCTCCTTTATATGATTATGATTCCATTGTATCCAACACGAGTAGTGGTCGCAGCCATTGAAACAAAGATTGAAATGGAGATAGAGAAAAGGAAAGGGAGGNTATCAGACAAATACCTGGCCTCCAAGCTAGTTTGATCCTCACGATTTACTCCTCTCTTTTTCTTCTTCTTCTTCATATCTTCTACCACCCTTGTATCTCTCTCTCTATCTCTCTATCTCCCTCCCTTTCCTTTTCTCTATCTCCATTTCAATCTTTGTTTCAATGGCTGCGACCACTACTCGTGTTGGATACAATGGAATCATAATCATATAAAGGAGATACAATGGAATCATAATCATATCTACAGTAATGACAAGGATTATAATCATATCTACAGTAATGAGAAGATATTTGGTGTATCGGATTTGATATCCTAATATAGTATGCTAGTGTTGTGTTGTCCAGGATATGGATTTGGTATTGCGGTTGCAGGTTGTGTAGTGGTGTTGGGATTCAGTTTGGGTAAAACATGATTTTCCTCACTGAGTAATTCATTACTCACCCCTCTCTTTTCCCCTTTTCAATGTTGTGCAGGTTTGCGTGTGAGTCAAGTTAGGGCGCGAGACTTAGGGCTCAAAGTAAGCGGGAACGGGTGTTTACAAGGTTAGACTTGGACCCCTTTTTCTTTGTCAAGTACATAGATAAGCATCTACGCTCTTCACATTTTTTTTTATCAGATATATGTATAATAAGGTGACTTTTATAGTGTTTTCTCTGTTTCAACACTGAGACATATTCTCCTGAACTATCATACAGTTTAGTGTCAAAATTTTGGTTTTTTTAGATTAATCATTGCCAGTTTTATAATATGCAGGAACTTCTATAGTTCTATTTAATGTTCTTAAGTCTCTGAAGTTTGGGATGAAGATTAGTTGCTCGATTATTGTAGTGACAAGATTTTGGTGTTTAGTTGGAGATTTGATATTATTATTAGTGTTTGATATTAGTGTGATGAAGCAAACGATGCTTTAGTGTCTGAGATGAAGAAGCTCAGGGTCCAATATTCCTTTCCAATATTGAAGTCCCGATGTTTTAGGTATCTGGATGGACATGCACGTTTCTATGAGCATATTTGGATGTTTACAAAGCCATGAGGGCTCTCAAGGTTGCAGAAGCCATGAAAAAGTCTGGATCAAGCTCGAATCGTTGGTGTTGCTGCTGGTGCATATCACATTCTCAACTATGGTGTGGATTATGATAACACGTGGATATATGACAAGATTCATCATGAGATCAACCAGTTCTGCAACTCTCATTCACTTCAGCACGTTTACATGAAATCTTTGACCAGGTACTTTAGTATATTGAGGAATTAGTAAAAGATCGAGTTACAGTTTGGATTGGAGAAAGAGTTTGATAGAAGATCAAGTGAGTGGACTTCGAAGCTCGAGAGGTTCAAGATGGAGGATAAGAGGCTAAGAGAGCGTGTAAGGAGCTTTCTGAGCATACTGTCTCACTCCAGAGAGAAGTATCGACTTTCCATGAGAAGAAACTGAGCACATTGAGATGATAAAATATATGGACGAAACAGTTTTCAGAGTTGAATTCAACAGTAGAAGAAATGCGCGAAGAAAATGTGTATCTTATGCAGAACCTCTCCAAGTTACAAGAGAGATACACTTACACAAATATGTTGCAAGATTTCTAAGAACCTGCAACAAACAAGAGAAGAAAATCCAGGGACTTGGAGATTGTCTCTCTAAGGAAGTTAAGAAGCAATTGTCATATATAAATGAACTGTTGGGAAAAAAACTGCAGATGGAACATGTAAGGTTGACAGGTTGAATTCTCACTTAGAAAAGAGTTAGAAGCAATGAAGCTCGATGCTGATTCTCATCGCCGTAAGAATCTTTGTCTGCTGGATCGAGTAGAAGGAAACGGAGAAGAAGCTAAAATGATGGCCTTCAGGCTGGATAGTGAGATAAAGATGCGTGTATGCCACTTGTAAGAACATGGGCTATCAATGTTGAATGATATCACAGATCTATGTACAAGTTACTGAAGTTCACCAAAGAGAAGTTAGCTCAGTCTTCGGACTCACGAATTTATTAAGAGAGAAACTATATTCCATGGAACAAGAAATCAAAGAACTGAAAGCATAAGTAACGGCAGGAGTACAAGGTAATGAAGTGCTACAATGTGAAGTCTGAAACACGTTAGACAAACTTTCAGTAAACAACCACCAATTAAGAGACCTCAAGCTGCATGTATTTTGAGTTTTGGCATAAGAATATTAAGGAATGAAGAATGCAAAGAGAGAAACATGGATTTGGAATCAGAGAAGGAAGTGTTGAAGAAGAAGATAGAAAATTTGGAAGAGGACACACTCTTTAAAGAAGGTCAAATCACGATACTTAAAGACGCTTGGAAGCAAGCATTTTGATATTCTCTCCGGTCCGGAGTTCTCATATGATAATTTATTAATCCACTTGACCAAATAAAATAAAGGGAATAAAGTGTATAGGTATCATCAGTTTATAGTATATCTCTTTTTCAAGGATTTGGTATCTCTCGCTGTCCTGTTTCTATCTTTTTCTCTTACCTTCAAGGCTTATAGATTTGATACTGGTTCCTTTTTTTCTTTCAGAGGTTCTGCTTTTGTACTTCGATGGCCAAGATTCATCATTCTGTACATAATAAATTTAGTAAGAAATTATCTCTGCATCTCCTTCTCCGACATCTTCTTCTTGATGAAGTAATATGCATAAGCCTACATGCAAAGGGTGAAGGGAAATGATCATATGAGAAAGTGTGTTTGTTTTTTATACGGGTTGAAACAATCACTAAAATAATGGAATTAATTATCTTAGAAACTTGATGAACTATGTAATTCGTATTTGCTCTACTGAATTTTACAATTATGGGATTCTCTTGGTAGATTCAATGACTTTCAGATTTGTATGACAGTTCACATACAAGTCAAGTAATCAATATTGTTATCATTATGATAATTATACGTTGCAGAATTAATTACTTAAAACATTCTAAGGAAAATCTTATACTCCCTCTTTTTCACATTAAGTGGTGTTTCAGGGATTTTTAAATTTTCATTTTAATTGATGTTTTAAGATCAACAATTAAGTGTGTAAATAATATTAAAACTAAAGATTTAAGTAATCGTAATATATGTTTATTGTTTATATAGAAATCAATATATATATATATATATGAATTTTAGCATAGCCAAATGTAAAAGTTTATGAATTTCATTTACATAAATTTTATGTTCACTAGATTTTATCGCATATATATACAAAAAACTTGGGAATATTTCTTACCTCACGAATGTGGGGATATATGTAAGAGCAATTTTTTTATTTATGTGACTAGAGGGTGTGTTTTCTTCTTCTCTTCCACATGTGCCACAAGATGGCTAAACATGTTATTCAAGCTAGAATCCTAACAGGAAGTGACAAAATGATTGGGTGGGAATGTTTGATACCGAGGATGTGTAACAAATTTCCTTTCCGGACATGCGTCGTAGACAATTCGCTTTAACTTTGGCATTTGCAATGTCAATAAATAAGAGCCAAGGTCAATCACTCAAGAAAGTAGGTTTGCTTTTACAAAAAACCGTATTCTCTCATGGACAACTATATGTAGCTTTATCTAGATTCAAGTCTCGAGCTGGTATGAAGGTGCTCATTACAGATGACAATGGCAAATTCTAGACAAAGACTACAAATGTTGTCTACAAATAAATCTTTCAAGATGTTAATTAGTCTCTTGATTATTTCAATGCTTTCATTTCCTCTCATCCATTTTGAACACAACATTATATCTTTCAAGTTAATTTCAGAATTATCTATTACAGATTTTAAAATTGAGTATATCATAAATATGTTTGTCCGCACTATGTGCGGGCACAAAATCTAGTAATTGTTATTTGTGTGAAACCCTTCAAATATATATTGTGTGATCCCTTATAAGTTACTTGTACTCAAATATATATTGTGTGATCCCTTATAAGTTACTTGTACTTCTTGGATTGATGCTGCTTGGATGAATGTTGTGTGATATTTTTGGAAATTATATGCAGTGTCGCATGACGATGACGACAACAACAACAAAATCCTTGGTTTGTTTAACACATTCGTGAAGACGCCATGTATATAGGCTCAATTATTTTTTGTGCTTTTTAAGCACCCTATACTTGTGTTCCATCACTATAAAGAACACCAACATAGCTACTATTCCAACACCCTTAATATAAGACATAACCAGTTTCAGTTTCTTGTCTCAATTATAAAAACAAATGTTAATTAACAATTGTAGTTTAAGTTATCATGTACTCCTATCATGTACCTTTATGAACGGCATGAAGAATGTGTTGAATTGGCTCTGTAGGAACAGAGGACTGTAGATGGTGTCTCTCTCAATCTACAAAAACATTGCCAAAAATATTAAGTAATAAATAGTGAGATTATAATATGTTCCACAAAGATTGATGTCTTGAATTTTTTACACAAATTAAAAAAAGTTATATTTAATATTTAATTTTTTCAACTACTTTTATTATTTATTTATTTATCTGATGTTCCAATAGTATTAATTCAACCAATAATAACAATATCAATAATTTGACTCTCTTTATTTTTTCTTAGGAACTTGTCATTAACTAATTTTATAGAAAAATTGCACTGAAAGGTGACATCAATCCTTTATAGAACAAAAATAAAAATAAAAACATTAATCTTTATGTAACGAATGGAATTTCTTTTTGAGATTTTTTTTTTGTTTCATTTTAGTTGATGTTTTAAGATTTATATGGAAAATTTATAAGTTTTTAGTGTTTTTGACTGTTTAAATTCTAGAGATTAAATTGTAATTGGTTAGATTATTTTGGAATTTGTGATAAACTTTTTTTATTTAGATAAAATAAAAAAATTTAATGATTTCGTATGAAAAACATAACCAGGACTTGTTCGCTATGTCACCACTTGGTTTGAACCCAGCATAATGCGTAATCGTTGTTGACAAAAAAAAAACGGTATGAAAAAACCTAAAACATTAAATATAAAGAAAGAGAGGGAGTATTTGGATTGAATAATTAGTGCCCCTAGCAAAGTTTTCATTGATAATTGGTTATATAGCTACACCCACAAAAGTTCACTATGCACAATTTTTAAATACAATTATGCACTTAGATATTGCAAATATTGGTAATTTTGTAAATTTTCACCACTTTGGCTAGCCATGCAAATTATTACTTTTGAACGAAATGTTTAATGGTTTTCTACAAACACCATTTCCCTTGTTATTTCAACTAGGTTTTGATCCGCGTGATACACAAAGTTTTACCTTATGTATTTCTAACTGCAAGTGCACAGCAAATATCAGTTATAGTACTTAAGGATCGGATCCACAAAGACCGAAAAACTAAACAAACTAATTTAAATAAATTCTAAATTAAAGCAAGGATGTTGGTTTTGTGTTTTACTAACTAACGCAGACAATAAGTAATTTTAAGGAGTTTAAATCAATTAAAAAAACGCTAGGTTTTGGGAACTTCGACTAAGAATCAATTCTGAACCTATCTACGGACAGTGTCGATCGACACTGATGTGGTGTCGATCGACACTCGTCGTGCAAAGAATATGTAAATCTTAACTCTAGAACATGAACAATTCTATCAAGAAAATCCAACTCTCGCTGAGATTTACCATCTTAATTTAAACCCTAGAAAGACCAAATATATTTGAGAAATCCTATGGAATTTAAACTAGCATTAACAAACCGATTCAATTTTTCACTGACTATTCTAAACCAAATCTCTTTGAGAAAAGATAACTAGCTCTCTTAATATTGATTCCAGCAATTTATTAGCACTCTTATGCATAATAAATTCCCTACGATCTATACTCTAGATGATCAAACTAAAGTTTAGCAATACGGACAATCTAAGAGAAGAGTTAATCAATGGTACATAAATTAAGCTTAAGGTAAACAGAAAATCATCCTAATCTAAGAACCCTAAACCTAACTAATGAAATACTCAAGCATGGCCAAGCAATTCATCATGCAATAATTGAATGAAAGCAATATAAATTCAATAAAAGGGTTTAAGAAAATCTTCTCCCAAAACTCTCTCCAAAGACTAATAATGCCTCAGCCTAAACAATGGCTGTAAAAAAGTATTTATAAGGTTTAGGACGAATTTTAGGTTTTAGCATAAAAAATTAGGGAAAAATCTTGGTCTTGATATTTATGGAAAGTGGCTGATTCTCCGTAGGGTGTCGATCGACACCTTCTCCTGAATTTTCATAATTTTTTTTGTTTCCTTTTTTTCGCCTCTCCAAGTTTTTTGCTCCATACATCTTCTAGATCCTTCCAAGACTCCAAAACTCGTTCATGCACCTAAAATGACTCTTTTGGACTCTAATAATAGTAATATACACTCTAAAATAAATATAAATATAAGTTTATTCTGATAAAAACCGGTAAAATATGAGATATATCACCGCGCATNATATAAGTTTATTCTGATAAAAACCGGTAAAATATGAGATATATCACCGCGCATTGCTTGAAAGGTAACAATATCTTTGTATTTGAGAGTTAAAATGGCCGTAGACAAATTGGTTTTAAAGTTGTGTTGGTAACATCTTATTCTTTCGATGAGTGATCTAATTTATCTTTTATTGCAAAAAAATTGTTTGTGAAAGTACACTTGGAGCTAAGATTGCTTTTGGGTTCCACTGGCATATTTGCATGGTCATAAGTTTATTTCGATGATGACTGTTTTGCTTTTGCCACTCTATTGTCAAGGTGTCGTGAAGGTGCATTAAGTCTGCTATAAAATTGTGTAAGAATCTATATAATAATAGCACAGTCTATCTGTCACAACATATGTGAGTCCGTGCTGATTTAAGGTCTATGAAAGGATCCGTATCTTAACTACATATAGATATGTGTGTTTATATCTTAATTTTTAGGAATTCCAAATGGTTTCATCACCTTTATTTTTCACATTGTAGGAACCTTATCAGAGGTTTTCGACCATTGGATCTGTTAGCACAATGAGGTCATGTTATTGATGAAGCTGATAATGATCCTCCATTGTTGAAGTGGTAGCTTGAGTCTTCTATTGAATGGTGGAAAATTTGAGAATTTTTTTACTTGGATCGATTTGAAAAAGTATTTGGGTTTAATAGCCAATCTCTGGTTTGCTATTTCTCTCGGTTTAATAGCCAATTCTTGGTTTGATATTTTGATGATGTGGACAGTCTTAGAAGAGAGTAGCTGATGTGGACACTCTAAATGGAAAGAAATCTGTGCTATTATTGTATAGATCCATTTCCTTTCGATCTTTTAATGCTACAGATCCGAAATCCTTTTTACGTTTTATGAATCTACAAAAGCTTTTTTTTGTCAACTGAATAATATTAAGAAAAGAAAAGAGTCGGAGAAGTTATACAAATCAGTTCAAGAGACAAAACAGAGACTAATACCCTGAATAACAAAAAGGATTTGAAAGAAGAACAAAGTTCAACTAAAATGTAATTTCTCAGCATAAAAAAATGAGATAACGAAGACGGTAGACCTGCAAAAACATATGATCTCCATCTGTTTTCATTTGAGACACTTTTGGCAATGAGATAAGCACTTTGATTAATTGATCTTTGTTCTCTATTCACAGTCCAAAAGGGGATAGAAAGCAAACATTCTTTGAGTTCGAAACCAAGAGGACGGTAGGCAGTCCAAATATCAGGGTGTTGAATAGCACCTATGAGAGAAGGATCTTCAGAGGAAAACATCACTTTGGAGAAGTGATGTTGAGCCATACACTCAATTGCCCATTTGAATACTTGAAAGAAAGTATCTTGATAATTTCGGGCATTGAAGAAGCTTCTTCTACTGTGGAGTAAGACTTTACTTGAGCTATCTCTGACGACCCAAGCTCTACCACCCAGAGAATGATTTTTGTTCCAAGATGCACCTAAATTACATTTTACCCAATCTTCACCTGGTGGAGACCAGGATGGTGTAGTGGCAATCGTTAAGGAGACATCTTGATTTGAGATGCTGGTTCCTTCATCATCTTGAGACTGCACTAAAAACCATTCATCTGCTTCATTAAAAACTTTGTTGATAGTATCTTGAAAACCAAAAAAAAATCCTTCTATAGATATGCTATTTTTATTTTTCCAAAGATACCAAAGAATCCAAGGAATAGCTCTATGAACCAAAAAAAAAGATGATCATCAATGAAAGTTTTAGAAAGAACCTCATTAATGTTCCAAAAAATCGAGGAAGGATGGAAACCAGACCTAGGAAGAGGATAACCTATTAGTGCCTAAAGCTGTCTAGCCCAAGTACAAGAGAACAAAACATGATTACTGTCTTCACCCTCTAAACCACAAATTTGACATCTAGAATCTATTCTAACCCTCTTAGTTAAAAGATTATCAACTACAGGCAAGATACCAGTGAGAACTTTCCAAAGAAAGTGTTTGATTTTCAAAGGGGCTTTGAGATCCCAAACATGGTCCTTGATAGAATTGATTGAAGGCAGGGCTGTAGCGATTGTAGAAGCTCTTGATGTTTTGTAGTAAGGGCAAGTGTGTAACCAGATTTGACTGAATAAGAACCTAGTTTAGTGAATTTCCAACGCCAATAGTCTGGTTGAGAGGTAATAGGCTTTATGGAAATTTTATCAACATCGTTGGGTAAGAAAAGATGGTCCAGTTTGCCTCTATCCCAGGTACGAGTTTGAAGGTCCATAAGATCCTTGACCTTTAAGCTGAGATTAAAGGTTGATTATCTTCTATGAGGTGCTCTGTAAACCTCATGTGGTAGCCAGGCATCTAACCAAACATGAGTGAAAGCACCATTGCCAATCATTCTGAGAAGACCTTGTTGCAGCAAATCTCTACCGTAGAGGCTACTTCTCCAAGCAAATGAGGGTCGTCCACCAGCTTTAGCAGTTAAAAAATCTCCATTGTCAAAGTACTTGCTTCTGAAAACTTGAGAGAGCAAACTTTTCTCACTGTTTAGGATTCTCCAGGCTTGTTTCGCTTGGAGAGCATGATTGAAACATTCCAGGTGTCTAAAACCTAGGCCTCCGGAATCTTTATCAAGACAAAGTTTATCATAGCTCAACCAATGTATCTTTCTTATTTCATCATGGGAATTCCACCAAAAGTCAGAGATGACTGAAGTGATTGATTTGTAGGTTGATTTTGGCAATCTGAAGAAAGACATGGCATGGATTGGAAGAGCTAGGGCAACTGTTTAGATAAGTATTTCTTTGGCTCTGAGAGAGAGTAGCTTAGCGAACCAACTTGAAGTCCTGTTCTTGAATTTTTTTTGAAAAAAGCTTAGCATCTTTGTTTTATAACTACTGAAACATTCTGGAAGGCCAAAGTAGCTACCAACTTCTCCTTCATTTCAAATCTGAAGCTCAGTTTGAATCTGATTCTTAACATTTGAATCAACATTCTCACCAAAAGTGATAGACGATTTATTATGATTCACACACTAACCTGTAGCCTTGTTGTATATCTCCATAATGTTTTTGAGAACCAAACACTGATCCAAGGTGGCTTTGAAAATGAAAAGGCTATCATCTGCAAAAACCAGATGATGAACCTGAGGCCCGCGATTAGAGAAAGTAATACCTGAAATAGAATTTGTAGTTTTAGCTCGGTTCATGAGATGAGACAATCCTTCAGTACATAGTATAAATAAGAATGGAGATATTGGGTCTCCTTGTCGTAATCCTCTGCCTGGTTTGAATAATCCATAAGGTTGACCATTAACTAGCACAGAGTAAGAGACAATTCTGATGCAGAACATAATCAAATTTATGAACTTTTGATGAAAACCCATGGAAATGAGAAGAGCATGGATGAAACTCCATTCTACTCTGTCAAAAGCCTTGGAGAGGTCTGATTTAACTGCTAAAAACTGTGTGGAAATAGTTGGATGGGTGTTAAGTGCATGGATAAGTTCGTGAACCACAAGAATGTTTTCTGATATGAGGCTTTTGGAGACAAAAGCAGATTGATTTCTTGAAACTAAGGTAGGAAGAAAGGGTTTAAGTCTTGGTCCCAGGATTTTTTTGAGACAATTTTGAAAAGAACATTGCACAAGCTGATTGGCCTGATGTTTTGCATTTCTTGAGCTTATGGGATCTTGGGGATGAGGCATATCTGTGTGAAGTTCCATTCTTGAGAGAAATAACCTGTAGTGAAGAAATTTTGTACCTCAAAGATAACTTGTGGTCCAACTATGTCCCAGTATTTCTAATATCATAAGCCTGACATGCCGTCTAGACCAGGTGCATTAGAAGATTTGATTGAAAAAACAGCATTCCTGATTTCTTCTTTAGTAACTGGTGAGACCAAGGTTTGATTCATTGCATTTGTGACTTTTGGAGAGAAACCCTGAAACAGCTCTTGGAAATTTGAAGGATTAGATGAAGTAAAAAATTCTTCAAAATAATCTATGGCGACCTGAGCTTTGCTTGCTTCTGATCTCTGGACATTACCATGCTTGTCTGTGAGTTTAGATAGATATTTGTTGGCTCTGTCAGCTTTAACAGAAGCATGAAAAAAACAGGTGTTAGAATCTCCACTATGAAGCCATTTCTGCCTGCTTCTTTGCTTTCAATATAATTCTTCTTCTTTGTAAGCTTGTATGAGTTGATACTTTAGGTCACGAGTTCTGTTTAAGCAAGGTGAAGCTGAAGATTGCTCATATTCTAGCAAAATTTGGAGCTGTTGTATCTTATCTTGAGCATTTGTGTTGTTCAGTTTTTTCCAACTGCTTGGTGAACTGGCTAAATTGTGTCTAGCGTTCAAAACCTTCGCTAACCACAACTCTCGTTTGAGAGGTCATAGTATAGTTGAGGATCAATCCATTTGGGAGAACGATTAACTCGATAAGCACATAAAATTCCTATTAAGCTAAAGCAATCAAGAAGTTTGGTTTTCAGAATCAACTTAAAAACTAGCATTAACTAAAGAAACTAAAAAGCAATGAAAATGACTAGCAATTAGAAGCAAGTGAAAACACTAAAACAAATTTAACAGTTCAAGAAATCAAATTTAACAAGCATTGACCAATGAGTGATGGCAATAACGATTAAGGGTGACTAGCAATTGACCTTGTGGGGGTTTATTTTAACAATCAAGAGAACCATCCTAGGCAAAAGACCACTAATCTATAGAATAACCCAAATCCCT
>OVAP01006767.1:0-11408 GCA_900406295.1 Aurinia saxatilis
TTTTAAGTGAAAAGATACCAACTTATTAAGTGGCGCCGTTGCCGAGTCCCACCATTTTACCTTTGTCTGAAAAAATTATATTAAGTCTAAATCCTTTACTCATTCTTTCTTATTTTTGTTTCCTCGTTGTTGTTACAGGTGCACGACCAGAAGCCGACAATCAGAATCTGATCTTGTAATTTTGTCCAACGACGACCTTGCGAGAATAGAAAGAGTCAACAGAAGAAGACGAACGATATTTGTCACAATGGGTGACCAAAATGATAATGCTGCTCTACAGGAGAAATTGAGAGCGATGCGGCTCCAGTTGGAGGCTCTACAGGAGTAAGAACGCCGCAGACAAGCTCAACCCACACTTAGTGGAGCTGACAGACCGCACACCTTCTACAGGAACCGGTCAGCAATTATACATCCACCAATGGCGAGGCAGGACTATGACATCAAAGGCGAGCTCATTCAATTAGCAGAACAGAAGCCATTTTGTGGTCTTACCAACGAGAACCCTATAGAGCACATTGAGCGCATCGAGCAGATCACAAACCTCACTAAAGCCAATGGTGTACCACCAGACTATGTCCGCTGCAAACTCTTTGAGCTGTCGCTGTCTGGCAAGGCTCTTACATGGCTCAAGTCACTCACACCAGAGAGCCTAGTTGGATGGAAAGTAGTCCGTAATGCCTTCATTGACAAGTACTACACCAAGACCAAGATTGTAGCTTTGAAGGCGAAGATTTCAAACTACTCTCAGAAATCAGGAGAGTCCTTTTGTGAGGCGTGGGAGAGGGTCTGTTCCTACCAACGAGACTGCCCCCATCACGGTTTTAGCGAGACACAACTTCTTACTCTCTTTTATGATGGTTTATCTTGGGAGTTTAAAGGTCAATTGAACTCTGCTAGTAACGGAAATTTTATGACTCGTAGTATTGCAGATGCTTTGGAGTTGATCGAGAACATGGCTGAGAGTTCTCCGGAGAAGAACCCAAAATATGACAGGGGCAAGAAGGTTGCTTCGGTGGAGGCCCAACAGATAGCACATTAATTTCGGGATTTCAATGAATTAACTTTTAACTACAAAAAAGGAGGTGCTCTACGGCTAGTTTCCTCTTTCATCCATTTTAATTTGATGATTGACACGTGCGGTCTGCTTGAATTTCAATGTATAGGTAACCAGTGGTATTGGTGTGGTCGGGGGAACAAGGCGGTTATTCGATCAGGCATTGGCCAATGGCGATTGGCATACTTGTTTCTCTTTTTCGTTTATCGATTATTTAGCCATGATTGGCTCAGACCATTGACCGCTTCTAGCCATGATTGATGATAAGATCCCTTGGGGGGGGGGGGCGAAAGCAATTTTGATTTGATAAAAGGTGGACTCGGCGGTCCGAACTTAGCGACATTATAGTTGAGGGTTGGAACGGTGGCGCGGGTTCCGGGTCATTTCCTTTTATGGAGAAAATCATAAATTGTCTTTAGGAAATCTTTAGGTAGTGAAATGATTTGGTCGAAAAGGACAAACAATGAATCAGGGAACTCCAACTGTTGGTTGAGATGATACAAAATGACGGTACACGGCCACAAGACGATCTTGTGAAAGCTAAACGTCAGCTGACGCAAACACATAAAGAGGAAGAGCTTTATTAGAAGCAAAAAAGTCGGAATTTATGGTTAAAAGAGGAGGACCACAATACTAAATATATTCATTCCCAGACTAAGCAGCGCAGGGCCCGAAATCATATAATAGGTCTTACTAACTCCACTGGTATATGGGTAACATCAGAAAAAATATCGAGAACGTTGCGGTTAACTACTAATAGGGATGATATTTTACCGCTTTTCAATATGATTTTTTTGGTGTTTTTAACGAATAAACTATTTGATTTGAAACATAAACCACTGGATTTCACATTTTTCTATTTACAAAGTGTTTTTGTGAAAACAATGCATTTTATGTTAGAGATGGGCATTTTCTATCAAGTCCAACAAATCAACATCAGAAGTCCAGGCCCAAATAAAAAAGATGTTTATTTTGGAATGAAGTGAGGAGGTAGGACAATCAATTCACTTGAGTTAGCTGTCATATGGGCTTGGAATCAAGTCATTAGCCCTCAGGAGTAAGAAGTTAAACCCAAATCATTGAAGGTGTATCCAGAAGCTCGCATGAAATGAAGGCCCAATCGATCGGACCGGAGGCCCACCGATCGATCAAAGCCCATTATCTCAAGGAAGCATCAAGAACAAATTCAGATAAGGACTGTTGCATTTGGGGATTTATCAGTATACGCTATCTTCAGAATCGCGTTTAAAGATATCCATCGATGGTCAGGATAACGGCCACCGATTGATTCACAGAGGATAATCACAAATATTTGGATTCCTATCCAAATCTTCCTCCTGATTCGTCTCAACCCACTACTAGACTCTCTCCCCTATAAATACAGACGACTGAAGCCAGAGAGAATCATCAGAAAACACTCAAAAGCTTCTAGGCTAAATAGTTTATCAGTTTCTTATTGTTTCTTCTTTTCATTGTTGCTTTGATCATTGCTTCAAGGATGAAGATTGTAATCTCCGCACTCCAGAGAAGCTATTCTAAACCCTTCTTTATAATAAGAAATTTTCGTTGTCATCATGGTTACTTTTGCTATGTCTGAGTAGTCTTTTAGTTGGGATATCGTTTTGCTAGGAGGAATCATGGTTTGGTAGATAGGCGATAAGATTGTATAATTATTAGTTTATATGATTACTTTCATATCAGATCTTAATATAATCATAGGATGAATCTGCCACTAATACACCACTTAGAACAAGAGATCCAGAACTTGATGTTGAAAGCTTTACTATTTATAGTTTAGTAGAATTTGATTTTCTGAACTTAATGACTAGATTAATTGGTTGATCAGCCCATAGGTTCTCTTTCTGAAAAGATATATGTTAGAGTTAACTCGGATACCAATTGAACTAGACTGTCTAAGCCTGACCATAAGGATAGTCAGTTAATAGTGAGTTCAACTATATAATCTGAACTATAATTTACATTAGTTATTACCCTGAATAATTCAAACCGTGATCCTCTGATGCATTGTCTGACTTACTAACGCCTTTTATTATTGAATTTTCTCACGTTTTAATTGTTTTTAGCATTTTCAGGCATTGATCGGTCGACCGCATAATCTGCTATCGACTGAAAGGTATCCCGATCGATCGACCAGTTCACACTGTCGATCGACCAAAACCAAAACCATCTCATTTTGTTGCTTAGCTCGAGCGAACTTGGACGTGCTACTTTGTACACTTTGCTCTCTGTGGATACGATCCCTTAGTACTACTGCGAGATTTGTGCACTAGCATGAACTATTTTGGCGAAAACTAAATCCCCATCAACTACTTTAGTGACATTTTCTCGACCACCTCACCGGTTGACCTAGAAGGTTTTCTGAGCAAGGTCCCGTCATCCATCACGATGGATATGAATGATATTCTTACGGTTCTGACAACGGAGGAGGAAATCCGTAAAACCCTTTTTATGATGCACCATGAGAAGGCGCCCGGTCCGGATGGTATGTCGGCTTTATTTGACCAAACATCATGGTATTTAGTCGAATCAGACTTAGTCAATCTAGTGAATACCTTTATGCAGACGGCACAACTTGACCCGCAGTTGAATATGACCAATATTTGTCTTATTATAAAACGGAAAGACCGGCGATGATTTCGAAGTTCAGGCCAATTAGTCTTTGTAATGTTAGTTATAAAATTCTCTCCAAATTGCTTACGAAGCGCCTAAAGCTAATTCTTCCACAATTAATTTTAGAAACTCAATCTGCTTTTGTCTCTGGACATTTGATTTCGGACAATATTCTCCTTGAGGAAATGTTTCATGCTTTGAGAACCAACAACTCATGTAAACACGAGTTCATGGCAATTAAACAGATATGAGTAAGGTTTTTGACAGGGTGGAATGGACATTTATCGAGCAACTTTTACTGAAAATGGGGTTCGCACGGTTATGGGTTGTCTGGATATTGGGGTATATTTCGTCAATCACCTACCAAGTTCTCTTAAACGGCCAGCCATATGGCAGCATTATTTCCCAAAGGGGGCTAAGGCTGGGAGATCCCTTATTACTCTTTTTATTCATTTTATGCACGGACGCTTTAGTCGTAAATATTAAGAAACTCGAGCGGGATAAACGGCTTACAAGTCTTAAAGTGGCTCATGCCAGCCCCATTGTTTCACACCTTCTATTTGTTGATGATAGCCTTTTCTTTGGTAAAACCTCAACTGAGGAATGCTCGGTAATTTTGGGTCTCCATAACGCTTATGAAAAAGTATCGGGGCAGTTGATTAATTTTGTTAAATCTTCTGTCCAGTTTGGCCACAAACTCGATTTCACGACGCGCGAGGCCACACAATCACTTCTGGGCATATCCAATCTAGGGGGCATGGGCACCTATCTTGGTCTTCCAGGGAGTCTGGGCGGTCCAAAAACCAAGATCTTTTCGTTTGTTAAAGAAAAGGTTCAAAGTCGGGTTAGTGGCTGGTCCTCCAAACTTCTTTCCAAAGGGGGAAAGGATGTCTTGTTAAAATCGGCAATTACGGCAATTCCGACTTACACAATGTTTTGTTTTCGTTTGCCCACAATTACTTCCAATCTCAATAGTGCCATTGCTAAATTTTGGTGGGGGACAAATGGGCAACGTGGTGTACACTGGCTCTCTTGGGACAAAATGTGTAAGGATAAGTCGGACGGGGGATTTGGTTTGTTTTATATTGAGGATTTCAACACGACTTTATTGGCAAAACAATTGTGGAGGTTAATCAATCGCCCCACGTCCCTCTTCGCACATGTCTTTAAAGGGAGATATTTTTGGAAATCACACCCACTCGATTCAGTCAATGTTTCCAACTCCTCGTATGGTTGGAGAAGTATAATCTCGGCTAGATCTTCAGTGAAAGTCGGGTCGATAATTTGAGTGGGGTCTGGCAATTCGGTATCTGTTTGGAATGACCCCTGGATATCTGAACCTTCACCATGACATGCGTTATGCAAGGAAATATATTATTATCTCAACCTTATGGTCAAACATTTAGTAGATCCTATCACACACACCTGGAATCTGGATCTCCTAAATGCAATTATGGTTCCAAAAGTCATTCCCTATATCCGTAGTATCCCGGTCAGTCTTTCTTTCAAGTCTGACACGCTTGAGCGGAACAACACAAAATCCGGAATATATACCGTTAAATCTGGTTACCAGCTCCTATTCAAAAGGGCCGCTGTCTAGGCGTGTTGACCGTACTTTCGGTCCACATATAAAGGATTAAAAAGCGTTGGCCTGGAAATAAAATGTCCTCTTAAGCTGAACCAGTATGTCTGGCAGGCCATAACATGTTGCTTATCGGTTATCTCGCTGCTTCAAGGACGGGGAATCCCATGTGATGCAGTAGAAGAACAACTATCATTAGTCTCCAGGCACCATGTCCTGGAGTCGCCCTGGTACAACCACATTGCAAATTATTTGGCAGCTAACATTTAACCTCCTTTTTTCACAGGATACATGAAAAGAAAGTTCCTAAGAGAAATCCGACGGTATCATTGGGACGAACCTTACCTATACAAGAATTGCTCTGATGGTCTTTTTGGAAGGTGTATCCCAAAAGAAGGTATTCCGATAAGCAACATATTATGGGAGCTTGCAATGTCCGACGTAGTCTCTCTCCCTTGCACACTGAAGTGGAAGCCCTCCTCTGGGCTATGCTCAACATGATCGACCACTACAAGCTGAACGTATCTTTTGCTACAGACTCACATGAGCTAGTTAAGATGATTTCTACTTCAAATAACTGAGCAGCTTTCTCTACCTACATGGAGGGCATCAAGCAGCTAAAGAGTACTTTCTCCAGATTTTCATTGACTTTTGTACTTCGTAACTTTAACTCTAAAGCAGATGCTTTAGCACTCAGTGTTAGGATTGACTTCCCATCCGATTTAACACAACACATCATCATTTTAACTTTAAAAGTTCCACGTCATTTGTTATGTATGTAAAATAATCTTCATATTGATAAATTCATAAATCTTCAATTGATTCCCATCCCTCATAGTTTCGAAGCCTCTTTGGCTTCCCCACTAAATTAGTAAACCGATTCACATCTTCGAAATATTTTGTGACGATGTGAATCCCCTCCTAGATTCTTAGCTACCCTTGGTCGATGATTCTCATTCACATCCACCCTTCTGCGACAGATGATATTTACAATTCTTCGCCTCCATTTTTTCAATCTCCAAAGAAGAGTGAAGGCAAAAGCCCCAAAGAGTGAAGAATCCGGTAATAGTTTTCATGTCTTCTCAAGTGTTTGAGTTGGGTTCTGATTAAGGTTGATTGGTGTAGTTTCGTTCAATTTTTGGTGGAAACGTTTCTGAGTTTTTGAATTGTTTTGTGTGTTGTTGTAGGCTGAACAAGGAGCTAAAGTGGAATTGCCGTTCTGGCTTGCTCATGAGTTGTATTTGAGACAAGCCGTGTGCAAAAATGTGCCATCATAATACATGTGAAGGTAAGATATAAAGATCACGTTCTATAAAGTAGGAAACTTTTCATGTGCTATCTAATCACCAGGTTTGGGGAAGTCCTGATATTCAGAAAAGGGCCATGGGATTTGAATACTTTGTGAGATTTATAACTTTTGCAAAAGATGGAAGCCATGCTCTATTATTTCTCTTCTCTGTCAGAGGTCATCTCACAGAAGAGGATGGATCTGCTCTTTATCACTGCAGAACATATTTGGCAGGAAAATCGATGACTATATTATTGTTGTTTGTACTGGTGGTGATGAGTTGGAAGAGAATGAGGAAACGTTGGACGAGTATTTGTCTTATGGGGCCTCTGAGTTTATGGAAGTCAGTTTCTTTGGCTATTTCAAAGGTTTTTCAGCTTACTTAGATATGTTATGCAGTGGTTTGTATGATATAATTGAGCATTGTGACAAGCGGGTGGTATTGTATGATAGCAGGACTAAGGATTAGTAAAAGAAAGCCAGCAAGGGCAGAGACAATACAAATGAGTTGTTCCATGAGCTACATGTGTAATTGTTGCTTTCCTTTTTCCGGTTTTCCCTGTATCTGTTTTGAAGTAAAAAATGCTTATTGTAGTTGCTTTTCAGTAAGAGGCTATCAGGCTAAGATACCCGAAAAAAGAGGTTGACTCGCTCAAGGGTTATTCAAAGAATGAGATTAAAAAGAAGATGTCATATGACCAGCAGCTATACATTTTACTTTTCAATCTTGGCGTTCTAACATTACATTTCTTTCATATATCTTTGAGTTCCACGCATTTATTTTTGCTGCTACCCGAAAGTAAACTAATGATTGTCTGTCTTCCATGCCGTATCTCAATGGATCTGTTCACACTATCTAAAGCGAGTAAGATCATACCAAATCCTTTGAGTAAGTCTCTTCAGTGGTGTATTATTTTGTTTATCTCATCAGATTCTCTGTTGTTTACTTTCATGAAGATAAATAAGCAAGCAGTTTTGCTTTAAAAGATAATTGATTCAAGAGTATCTACTGACCCTCTGATCTCCAGAAGCTCATTTGTATGGTACGTTTCTAACTTGGAAGAAAAAGTTGTTTCCCCCACCATTTAACAAAACTGTGTGTTTCATATTAGCATTTTAGGCACTAAAGTTTTTTTTCCCATGGGTTATGGGATTGGGAAGAAGCGTGCAGAGAGCATTAGAAACAAAGGGCTACACATTGTGTTTCATCTGTGATCGGAGAAAGATGTGTTGGTGAGAACATGCTGCCTTTCTGTCTTGAGCTCAGAATATGATTGAGATTGTAAACACCGAAAGGACTACGTGACCTGAGCTATTAACTGGCAGATCTAAATGACATCTACTGAGACGTAATTACCTGTCTTTGATATATTAATTGGCAAGGAAGTAACAAGGTACGTGAGGTATTCTTCACAAGGTTTTTATTCAACCTTTAAGGCTGCTTAGAACTTGGAATACTGAGAGATACGAGGATTTATTGGGTGGGAGGGGAAACATTTTTCAGTAAGAAAGCTTTGAAATCGTTATAACAGGTGACCTTCCAAACCTCTAGCAACGAACATGATATTTTAGATATGTGCCGTATACTTTTTAGGTAAACTACTTTCTTTAGGATTTTACTTTTTCATGTGTTACATCCTAGGCTAAAATAACACTACTAATTGTTGTTTCTTTATTCGTTTCTATTTTTGTCTAGGTGTTACATATTGGAAGTGTATGGACATATGTACAAGTTTCTCTGGTCACAGGGTTTTGTCTCTCTTACGACACTGCTCATTGGTACACATGATGCAAATGCTCACAAAGTCACTGTCATTATTCATGCGGATAATACTTTTGGGTATGATGTTACTTGATTTTTATATATATCATATACACATCTCAGTATCTTTTACAAGATTTTAAATAAATAAATTTGTGTCTTGGCAAAGACTCAACAAAGAAAATTGTAGAATGTGAGAAAGCAGTTGATATATATTCATAAGTATTGTTTGCGAGTTGCGTAGCCAAAGAAGTAATCTTATAATATTGATAAATGTGATGTGGGTGTGACAGGGTCTTTAGTCATAACAATGCAAATATAAACAACCGTGTTATAGAGCCAGAGGAAAACTTCAAAAAGCAACGGATTTTTGTTTTCAAAGTGGTACCTTGTGATCTGTGCTGAGTAAAGAAATTCAAACTCATTGCAAACAATCCTTCCAGGATCCTTTCACTTTTTTTTTTGAAAATAGGATCCTTTCACTTTTTCTCTCTTTTTCTTTCAAATATAAATACTAAAGCGTATATGGAAGTATAAACATTGCAAACACATCAAATGAAAAAAAAAGGATGATAAGATAGCATATGACCATGGGTGGAATAACACACACAAAAAAATGTCCTGATAAAACAAAAAACTCTTAGATCATTGGGGGATAAATCTCATATTCATATATTAAATCCAATTTATATTTTTATTATTTCATATCATAAAATACTTAAAACAAAAAATTTATAGTAATACAAACCGCAGGTAGCACAATCTTAGTGCTAAACTAATATCTTTATGTTCAATTAATTTTGTTTAGCTGCTCATCTGTTTTTATTCTATAAGTTCACACTTTTAATTTAAACTGATGTTTTTATATTCTCTTTTATCCAACCATTTTCTATAGATTACACAATCACAAATTTAAGCTGATTTGCTGATGCGGTTAATATAATTTATAAAATTCATGTACTACACGACCCGCACATTAAGTGAAATAATTTAACTCACTATCAACGGTGAGTATACAAATTAAAACCAGTATCATTAATTTCACACAAAAATATTTTCATAAATGAAAATCATACAATTCGAACCATTGATTTCATCTTCTTCTTCCTCGGTGGAGATTCATATGAAGGTCTTCTCGATGGAGCCTTTCTTCTTCGTCTTATGCAAGGAGACGACGATGCTAGAGAAGAAGCGCTCCATGCGGCGGCCATGGTGGTGGCGGTGACTCGCCGGAGAGGTGAAGGCAAGAAGAGGAAAAGAGATGGGTTATGATTTGTTTTCAATTACAAATTTCTTCAACTCAAATTAAAATGTTATGAGTCAAGCCCATTCCTATATTTGAAAAAGAAAAAAAAACCAGTTTAGGATCCTTCCGAAGTGAACATCAACTTGAACTGCACAAATACACAAACTCTATAGATTTTCCTTTAAAAAAATCCAACAGTACTTCACAAACATTATATAACTTACATTAAAAACACTATTTAAATATTAAAATAGAGATACAATTTAGGTTATTTTCTGGAAAAAGTGAAAAATCCTGAAAAATATATGAATTTTACAATTTTTGATAGAAAAATACACGAACTTTTTGCGTTGCCATATAACCCAATATAATTTATAACGTGTAAGGTCTAATAAATTTTTTTTTAGGGTTGAAAATCTGTAGGGTTTGGTTTTAGTGTCTAATAAGTATTCGGGTTTAAGTTTTTAGGTTTTAGGGTCTAAAATATTTTTTAGTATTTAGAATTTTATGCTTTAGGGTTTTAACCATAAACCTTAGATTTTTAACCCTAAAACCCTATAAAATATTATAGGACAATTTAAAATTTATCTTAAATTTTTTTTGCATTTTTAAATATTTATTTATGAGTTTTATTCAAAACTTAAAAACAAATCGATTTGGGAAAGAATGAAAAAGACAAAACTTCTTAGTTCGTGTATTAATCTGGAAACGAATTTCACTTCGTGTATTAATATGGCAACACAAAAAATTCGTGTATTTTTCTAACAAAGTTGTAAAGTTCGTGTATTGTTCAGGGTTTTTCCCGAAAAAACAGCAATTCTCTTCCGTTTTAGCAATTGCATAAAAAAGGTTATAAACAACAAACTTGCGCTTAGCGCAGATAAACAACCCTAGTCTTATATAATATATAAGAGTTTTCGTTTTCATCAAGCTCTGACAAACTGCCATGTATCCTACTAACATTTATTAACTTTTCAGTTTGTTTTTTTCTGATAACTTCATTTTTTTTATTTATTTTTAGCTATTAAAGTATTTACAAATACATTTACATTACTTTTGGTAGTCTAATGTTTCGTTCTTCTCGTAAATTTAAGGATTAACTATAACAAACATCGTATATCATTAAAATTACTAATATTAATTACACATCAATTTTTTTATTTTGTTGTAGTTAAACAATTAATCGTGTATAATTTTATGTAACTTTTTTTTATCAAACAACTTAAGATATCTTATATAATATTTTAGGATCCGTATTTCGAAACAACTTTCAGAAGCTACCATGTGTCATCTAGAAGAGTGACATGTGTTAATTCCCTTGATCTGATATAATAGTTAAAAGTTCATATCAAACATCTAATATAGTTTATGTAAAACAGTTTAAATATTTTTTTACTTCCATATAATTACCAACAAGTGAAGACAAAATATATAAATGTAACATTATTGAATGTATTAATATAACTTTTGCCAACTGATTATAATAAAAAAAATTAGGATCCCTTCTTCAAAACAACTTTGAGAAGCTGCATGTGTCATCTAGAAGAGTGACACATGTTCATTCCCTTTATTTAAATGTAAATTTATTGGATTAAAACTTATTATTTTTTTCATCTTACATCTACTATATATAAAAGGAGTTGTTCTTTGCTCTTAGCTATGCCACCTAGACAAAAATAATCAGCCAATCAGAAGCTTTCAAATTATTTTTTAAAAAAAACTTGAAAACCACGTACTGATTAATCTTTNTTTTAAAAAAAACTTGAAAACCACGTACTGATTAATCTTTTTACTGTTCCGGTTCAGTTTCTCTCCAAACACAAAAATGCCTAATCACCATCCCAT
>OVAP01006768.1:280-11405 GCA_900406295.1 Aurinia saxatilis
CCCCCCCCCCCCCCCTTTGGTACAAGCTCACAAGGCTTTAACAAAGGAACACTAGCTGGTCTAAGGACCTCTCTAGCTAATCCGGAATAGCGTAGATGGTAAAAATGGATCGAGGTTCACCACTTAAGGCTGCGGAAGGCCTTGCGATAAGAACAACACTCTGTTTATGGAGACATTCTCGACATAAAACAAGAGCAAAAACAAGAGACAATCTCTAAACAAAACATTTTTTTTTATTCATTCGATGGTTTTGTTTACAATAAAAGAAGATATGAGCTTATATAGGCTCAATTTACAAGTAATCAAATAAACAACATAAATGTAGAATCAATCGAATTAATAACATAAATCAATCAGTAAATAAATAAGGAGGATTTTAGCAATTAACCTTTATTTATTTATTGATTTGTTGTATCTAGACATCTAGATATATTCTTGATATATCCATTTGTTGATTATCTTCTGAAATCGTTTCTCAAACAAAGTTTGATTTGTATTGCACCATTTGCTGATGAGTCATGAACCATATTTTTTAGATTGCATCATTCTCTCCATCTTCAAAAGGTTTTGTCCTCAAAACCAAAACAATTTTTGTAAAAAAATTTAACAAGAAAAGATTAATTTTTTTTTTGTTTTTTGAAAAACTTTTATAGAAAATAAAGAAAGCGTTTTTATTTTTTTACAATATTTTTGAAATTTTGTAGAAAATGAAGAAAAACATTTTTGTTAAAAAAAAATTTTGAAACGAGCAAAAAAACAAAAAGATGAGAATGAAAGAGATTTTTAATAATGTATTTTTTTATTTTATATAAAAAATAACAAACAAAGAATATTTTTTTGTGATCTAAAAAACGAGAGAAAAAGAAAAAGAAACAAAAAAGAAAACATAGGACTTCGGCTCTGATACCAAATGATACAAGCTCTGATACCAAAAATGATATAAGCTCCAAGGGTCTTGACACAACAAGGGTTGGATCACTAGCTGGTCTAAGGACCTCTCTAGTTAATCCGGGATAAGGTGAATGTAGATGTGGATTGAAAAGAACCATAACAAGAAGTAGAGAGAAAACTTGGTATAAACAAAAAACAAACAATTCTATTAATCAAAGATGAAAAAAAACTATAATTCAAAGCAATATATAGCCAGGTTCAAAGCTAAATTAAAGGGAAAAACACAACCATCATGCAAGAAACAAAGGGAAAACACAACAAAAATAGAGTAAATTCTATCTTTTAGCCTTCAAACTTGATTCTCCATTAGGAAGAGATAATTTAGTTGATTTAGAACCTTCTTACAGGTCCTTCATGCTTAAGGCAACCATACTTAAGTGGACTTCATGTTTGGGTATGAAGAGAGCCCATTTGTCCTTATTGGATATGTTAGGATCCACTGAACATGCAATCACTGTTTGGCATTTTTCGGGGAGTTTGGTAAGCCCAATTCAGGTGATCTTTGATGTTCTGGAAAGATGACTCAAAGAGATTTAATTTGGCATGTGGCTCGTCTCGTGAAAAATTGAGTCGTCTTGGGCACTTGACTGAACACAGCCTTCAATTATGAGTTCTCGGATGGAGTTAGTCGCATGGCTTCAAACTAATTATGGGGGATTAGTTCTTCATGTTCCAGCTGAGATAAGAAGATATTGAACTTCTTTTCTATGCCTTTACTCCTGCTCCTGGTCCTTTTAGACTGCATCACCCCCCCCCCCCTCAGTAAGTGACAGTAGATGCTACTAATAAATCACTTAAACGGCTAAACCAAGATGCTTGAAACAAGTCCAGTTATCCAGTTCAACTATCCAAATAATTAATTCCTAAAAATCGTAACTCAAAACTTTTCAACCCGAGCTAGAACCGCTAGTTAGTTTGTCCAGACAAGACAAGTATCATTTAGGTACCCATATCATTTATCAAACACCGCTTTCTACAATATATACATATGTTCAAAATCACTACAAAATATCATATACAGCTAGCCATGCCTTATTCAAACGGTCATGTACATAATAAACATATGCTTTACAAAAAGGGACATAAGTCTACCGTTGCCAACTAGCTCCTTTGCGAACCCAACTACTGACACTTTAAGGGTTGCCTACAAAAATGAGTAGAGTCATACGCAACTATGTTGCTTAGTGAATCCAACCAACTAACAATAATCGATAACCTCACAGATAAACACATAACACAATAAAAAAAAAAAACACAACCAATCACCACATCAAACAATTAGCACAATTGAACCGAATCTCTACACATCCTAAAACCTTTACAAATTAATCATTCCCAATGCTCACAACACAACCGACTGGAAACCACAAAGGCTAACCAGTCAGTATCTAATCACCATCACAGCTGTATCACCATACAATACACGGCCATAAGTAGCAAACCTGCTCCATGTCTTCGTACTCAACTAACCGACACTGATGTATTGCATTTTTTGACAAGTTTTAATCCTTGTTTTTTCGTAGTTTTCCGAGTCTTTTACTTTGTTAGAGACTCAACAGGTGCTTACTATGTTAGGGATTGGACTGAAGCTTGAGGATGAAGATATGCGGCGAAAAGTGAAGAAAACGAAGAAAAAGAGGAAGGATCGATCAACCCACATTGGGATCGATCGATCCAAAAGAGAAGAAAAATTGGCGATTTTTCTGTGTCTGCAGATTGGACTCCAGCCCGATCTGAGTGCCCAATCCAGGATGCAGATCGATCGATCCCGATGCTGTCAAGACAAAAGGAAAATTTTCTTTACGCGTTTTTTTGCGCCTATAAATGCTCCTCTTGTTTCCAGACGAACTCTAAGCCCTTTTTACTGCCTCTCAGCCTCCTTTGCAACCATATAACCTTTGTTTATTAGTTCTTTTCATTACTCTTTGTTCTTTTGAAGATTTGAGACTAGTTTTGTTATTGCTTTGCTATGAATTGGAGATCGTCATCCTTATTGTTGAGAAGTTCTTCTAAACTTTATCTCTTTCACTATTATTTCAATAAAAGTATTACTCAATATGTTGTTCTTGATTATGCATTGATTTTGTGTTAGTTTTACTATGAGTGAGTAGTTCTCTAGTTAGATCTAGAGGAATCTATGGGTTTTCTAGGCTTATAACTGGATGCAAATATGTTAGATCTTTAGAATTCTCCTCCTAGTGATGATGTAATGCTTAGGCTAATTTTATCACCTAGTGGTCTTTAGGCTATCTATTAAACGAAAGTGTGATAGGTATCTGAAAAAAACTCATTAGAAATTTTTTTTGTCTTTAGCCAACGAAAGCTGATGCTAAAACGAATTGTGAACATATTAAACCTATTACTTAATGTTTTCCTATAATTGCTAGATTCAAATGAAAGTTTAGACATCTAGGTTGATAGCAAAAGTGATTGATGCCACAAAAGTGGATCAAATCTACTTTTATGTTTGAGTTGAGAAAAGTTATAAATTGAACCTGAAAATTCATCTAGTGTTAGGTTGCATTCCTTATGATTTTCTCTAGGTCTAGTGCCTTTTATTTACCGAATTAAACCAGTGTAAATTGGCAAACAAAAACCCTCATTTGATTATCTTAGCTGAATTAGATAGTTTAGTAGATTACAGTGTAAACTTTGGAAGTTGTGGATTCGACCCTTAACTACTACATCGTCTTAGGTGTTAAATAGTCAAATGTTTATTGACTAGTGTCTTTTAGGCATTTTCAGACACCCGTGTGCGAAAATAGTTACAATACGGATTGAGATTGATCAACATGACTTCTTATCACCAAATTACAATCATATTCATATGTGCATATACCTCGATGGCCTAACCATGGTGTAGCCGAGAATCAGGTTCATTGGTCCACATACCTCGATGGCTTAAACAAAGGGTAGCCGATAACTAACAATTAAACAACCAAAAATGTTCATCGGACATACCACATAAGCATAACCATCAGGTAGTCCTAGAACTAGCAATCAAACAATAACATGTTTCATCGGCCACATACCTTGATGGCATGACCATCAAGCAAGCTGAGCTTAGCAATCAAGCCATCCCCATTACCTCAACATGGTTCCAGTATGGAAGCAATGAACTGCATTAAACAATCACCACTGGATTTAGCTTAGGTCGTTGGACTATCTACTAGCTTGGATACTCGATAAACTACCGATGACCAAACTGATTTCTTAGAACTCCAGCAGCGTTTCTGCTTAAAATCCCACTCATATCAGAATTCTAATGTGATATTTGGGTTCGGAACCTATGGTTTAGCTAGACTAGTGAGTTTCGGGGTTATCGGCTTACTGAAGATTTTCTCGACTAGGTCCTGATGACTGTTTGCAACGGCTTTGGATGGTAACGCGAACAATGCTTCACCAAATGTTTCTATAAGTTTTCTAAGCTTATGAGGACTATTTATAGTTATGGGAATCAACCTAGCAAGCAGCAGAATCATTATGGGAATGTGTCGCCAACATGACTCTAGTCACATCGTGATGGCCAACACGTGTCCAGCTGCTTCCGACGAGCACCTGCTCGCTTGTGACCAGCCTGCTTGCTTAGCAGCTCAAGAAGATCAGCCTTCTTGCTTAGAATATCAAGCATATCTTGGAAGAAACATGTCCATCGGCTTACCATCTAGTCATCCGTGCGGTTGGAAGGAAGGAGTAATTTGGTCGAAACAATCCCGACAGGTATCAAACTTGAACTCGACTATTCCATTGGATCATTCTTGGTAAAATATTCAGTTTAACAACTTGACCAATATTCTCATTCATTTTCTCGAATCGTAACCCAACTCCCGATTCACAAGTACATCGATTCCGATTCTCACTTCAAATGAAGTATCATATGATTCTTGCGGTCCGAAGACTGATTTTTCGATCAATTGAGAGGGTCAGTAGGTCAAATAAAAATAATAATCAATCGAGGAAGTTTAAACTTTTTTATAAGATATAAGACTTCCTCCGTTTATAAATGAAAGATTTTTTTTTTAAAAATAGGTTAATGTTGGGACTGAAATGCCCCTTCTGAATCAAATGATGGACCAGCCGGATGTTTAATTGATTCGGGCCACGACGGTACGATCTGACGCTAGGCTAGATAAGGTAATTTGGCACTTTACAAAATCAGGAGTCTATACGGTCAAGTCAGGCTATTGGTTGACCCAGAAAGTTGATCTAGACAAAGAACCTTTATTTTACGGGGAACCATTGTATGTTATAAATATATACATTTTGGTTTATTTATTTAATTGTTATTAATTAATCAAATTGTTATTAATTTCATAGAAAACAAATGTCATTCTCATAGAGAACCACATGTCATTGACATATAGTAGACGTGTCAATGTTTTAACAGTTAGCCGAAAAGGTTATGTTTGCCACAAAAATGGCGTAGTACATAGCTTGAATTTGTTTTAAAAAAAAATATTTTTATACATGACTGAAGTTGTATGTATAGTTGTGAAGATTTATGGGGGCAAGTCTTATTCTGGCCCAAATACAAAAGATCCAGTTTAAGTGTTGCATATATTTTTCATGAGTTAGTCAATTTCTACAAGTAATAGAGAACCAGATAAAAGGCAAGGTTCAAGAGGAAAAAGGCAAGACAAAGATTCACGTCTTGGATATATAAGAAGAAGATACATGACCTAAAAGGATAACCTAAAAAGAAAAGAGGCAACATGGCAAAGAAGAGACAAAGAGTTAAGAGATCAAAGAGAAGAGAGAGAGAGAGAGAGAGAGAGAGAGAGAGAGAGAGAGTAAGAGACAGCAACTTGGTGGGTTCAGAATCTAGTGTTCTTCTCTTTGTATTGCTCTATTCCTTTATTTTGTACATGTTACACAAGAGAGCGCAAGTTAGCGTTTGTGTATTGAAAGTCTTGGTTATAATGGATTGTGGGACAAGAGTTTCCCACCCCGGAGAGTACTTGAGGAAACTCCGGGTGAAAAATTGTCTTATGTGTTTCTATTTTTTCTTAGTTTATCTCTAAGTTCATAGCACTATTTTGGGTTAATTTCCTCTCAATTGGTATCAAATCTTCCAGGCTAAATTTCTAGTGTTAAGGAGGAACTTAAGGACTAAGAAACATGAATCATCTGTCTGAACAAGTCACAAAGTTGGATGTTGAAAAGTTTGACGAGAATGGTGATTTTAGTTTGTGGAAGCACAAAATTACTTGTCAGTTACAATTGCTGCCAAGTGCATAAAGAAACAAGAAATTTCAGCAGCAGAAGTTAAAGATGGAGAGGTCAAGAAGGATCCCACGAGTGTTGAGAAAGAAGCAGAAAAGGAGCTAAGGGCAAGGAACTTGATCAGTTTGTGCTTGAGTAACTCTATACTCAGGAAAGTCATGAAGGAGCCTATTGCCTTGTCTATATGGAAAGCGTTGGAAAGAGACTACCAATAGAGAGCTTTGCCTAATCGCATCTATCTCAAGTGGAGGTTTGCTAGCTACATAATGGATGCTAGTAAAAGTATTGAGGATAACTAAAATGACTTCCTAAATCTAGTTGATGATCTTGTTGCGTTGAATGTTATCCACAATGAAGATCAAGCTATTCAACTACTGTCTAGCTTGTCACCTCAATATGAACCTTTGGTTCATTCACTCAAGTATGGCGGTGGGAAGGACACATTGACAATCAATAATGTCACACTTCTGCATACCCTAAGGAGATTGACTTAAGGGAGCATAAACTATCTAATAGGCCAATGTTAGATGCAGAAGGGTTGTATGTTGAGTCGAGAGGAAGGTCTATGGGTACAGTGGACATCAAGGGAGATGAAGGTCTCAATCAAAGCTTAACTATACTAGAGGCTGTTTTATATGCGGAGAAGAAGATCTAGAAGAAAGACTGCCAAAAAAGAAGGTACTACATACATAAAGAATCTGCAAACGTTGCAGAGGAGCCTAAGCAACCTCTAGTTCTAACTGATAGTGAGCAAGACACTAAGGGATAATGGATTTTAGATTCTAGTTGTCAGTTTCATCTTACACCACACAAAGATGTCCTATTTGACTTGGAGGAGTTTGATGGAGGCAAGGCTTACAACACTGAGTGTGAAGATAAAGGGATTGGAAAAATCAAAATTCAGAAACAAAAAAGTTCTGAAGTGATTCTCACTGGTGTTAGATACATGCCAGGCATGAAAAGGAACCTGATATCCTATGGAAAGGTACATGAGGCAGGTTGCAGTTATGTAGAAAAAAACTACATTATCCAGTTCTACAAGGGTGGAAAGCTAGCACTTTGTGGAAAGCACAAAAAGGGGTTATACCATCTTCTAAGGAAAGTATTTCAGGCAGAAAGAAGTGTGTCTAAAGCTGAGAAGGTAACAAGAAAGAAGAAGTTAAAGAACGTTACCTTCAAAGAAGCCATTGTTCAGTGACCCAAGTCCAAAAGGCTTTGACACAGGAAGTACAACTCAAGGTGGAGATTCTTCCGAATCAGAAAGCTCGAGAAATTAAGCCTAAGGAGATTCAAGGAGATTCTGAAAACTCAAAAGAAATTGAGTTTAAAAAGATGGGGTAGTGGCTTATGCTTTAACTTCAATAGGATAGATTGATACAAAGATACATGGGGTTAAACAACATAGGCAAAAAGGCAGAAGGGCTGGAAACAGCAGGAACCTAGAAGCTAAGCAAGAGGTGGTTCTACATAAGGATCACTAAACCAAGTTTAGAGCAGAATAGAAGACAAGCTTTCCCTGGTTTAAAGTCAAGCTGCTGTGATTTCTTCACCAACTGAAGAAGGAAGACACTCTAGGTAACTCCATTGTTCAGGTCTCATTCTCGCAGAGACAAGAAGAGAAGCAAGTCAGTTTCTAGCTTTTCAGTTTAAGAGGAAAATGTAAAATTCAAGGTATAATGAGTTAGAAGAAGTTACATGTGAGTGTGTGTGAATGTGAGAGGAAAAGCTATCAATTCTAGGTGGAGCTGTTTTGGCAAAAAGGATATCAGGTTTCAATTGAAGCTGTGAAGAATGAAAAGATCAGCATATATTACATAATGTCTTAATGATGATGGGAGACATGATGAGAGAGAGGTATGGTTCAGCTTCCAAAAGCGTTTACCTGAAGATACAAGAAGCTGAAAGAAGTTCTCACAGGGGAAACCATAATACTGGAAAAAGACAAATTTCAGTATTAGGCAAGAGAAAAAATCTAAAAACCAAAAGTTCTGGTTTCACAGATAGTTCACAATGTCTCAGAGAATAAATTGATATTGTGTAAGTCAAAGGAAGATAATTCAGAGGTAAATGGTTACCTGAAATTATCAAAAAGAGCACGAGTTTGTGTTCAAAGAGATGTTGCCTAAGGAAATATCAACGGTTCAAATTTTGTAAAGCTGAAATCTTAGAAAGGAAAAGAAAAATGGTTGCATCCAAAGAAGACTAGAGAGAGTCGAAGGTACCTGAGATTTTCAGAAAAGTTGCGAATAGTCTTGATACACTTGCATAAAATTTGTTTATGGATAGGAAGATGGAGGAAGATGTCGTGAACCTTCAAGGAGCTTCTTGTACCTAAGATGAAGTCACAAAATCAGGGTGCTAGGGGGGGGATATTTTACCGCTTTTTAGCATAGATTTTTGGTGTTTTTCTTAATGAAACAATTTGATTTAAGACTAAAACTATTGAATTTCACATTTTTCAGTTTTCAAAGTATTTTTGTGAAAATAAGGTTTTTTAGGTCAGAAATGGGCATTTTTTAACCGAGTTCAACAATTCAACATCAGAAGTCCAGGCCCGGATGAAGAAGATGTTTTACTTGGATTAAAATAAGGATTTAAGACAATCAAGCCACGTGAGTCAGCATTCACATGGGCTTGGAATCGAGTCATTTAGCCTCAGGAGCAAGAAGTTAAACCCAAATCACTGAAGATATATAAAAATGAAGCCCACTGGTGATGAAGGCCCAATCGATCCTCCTCCTAGGAGATTCGGTCGATCAAGACCAGATAATCAGTAAAGCCTTCGAGAACATTCTTAGATAAAGACCACTGCCACATATACGTTATCAGGATCTGTTGAAGATATTCAGAAGAGATTCAGAAGATACTCAAGACGCGTTTTCAGATATATTCGGTCGAAAAACTCGTTGTTATTCGATCGATCGAGAAGTTATAAGTCTAAACTTTTGGATCCTTATCAGAATCTACTTCCTGATTTCACTCACTTTCCTGGTCGACCTCTACACTATAAATACAGAAGCTGCAGAGCTGAAGAAACAACACGAAATTCACAATCTTACTAGCATCCATGCAAAATAGTTTTTTGGTCTTTTTCATTGTTTTCTCCTTCATTCTACTTTGGATTTGCTGTCAAGGGAGAAGTTTGTGTAATCTCTGTCTCTGCAATTCAGATAAGCCTTTCTGAACCCTTTACTTTGATTTATATGATTGCAATTTTTATTGTTATTATGTTTCTCATAAGCATGTTTGAGTAGTTTCATGTTAGGAATAAGGATTTGCTAAGAGATTTCATGGTTATGCACTGACTAGTTAAGACTTACTTTCTTATCAGAATTACACTCATTATCATAGGATTAAACGACTACTAATACACCACTTGTAGTTAGTAATCCAGAACTTAATTTTGAAAGCTTTAATGTTCATTCCCGGAGTAGCAATTGATTTCTTAAACTTCATGACTAGTCTAGGGACTGAAAGGATGGTATGTGATGTATTGCGTTTTTGACATGTTTAATTCTTGTTTTCCCTTTGTTTTTCGAGTCTTTTGGTTTGTTTAGAGTTTCAACAGGTGCTTAATGCATTGGAGGTTGAATTGAACCTTTGGAATGAAGATTTGAGGCAAAAGGATGAAAACATGTGGAATAACAATGCTGAACCAGTTTGAAGTGTCTTAAATATTGTGTCATATGAAGGTCTTCCTTTAAGAATTTCGATCTCAAATTTTGACACGACATAGGAAATTGAGTTAGCTTCACTTTAGCGGTGGTTTCAAGTTATTCTGATTAGCGGTTAAGAAGATATGACTGTTTTACTAAATACATGTCATTTCCATCCGAGAGCCAAATATGGAAAGTCATCAATTACGAGATTTTCTTCTATAAATTTTCATTCTCTTATTTCAGACGAACCCTAAGCCCCCTTTTACAGATTCTAAGCCTCATTTGAGTCTGTAAACACTTGTTGTTCATTCTCTTTTGATTCTTCATTATTTTCTTTTGTTTTTGAGATTTCTTTCATTGTTGCTTTGCTTTACATTGGGATTCATCTTGTCATCCTTTGTGGAGAAGTTTTTATGTACCTTATCTCTTTCAATAAAGCATTATTCAGTTTATTATGTTCTTCATTATGTCTTTGATTTGTTTTGTGATAGTTTCAACATGTGTGAGTAGTTCTGTAGTTAGATCTAGGGGAATCTATGGTTTGTTAGGCTTGTAACTGGATACAAATAGGTTAGATCTTTAGAATTCTCCTCATAGTGATGATTTAATGCTAAGGTAATTTGATCACCTAGTCTTTGTCTTTAGGTTATCTATTAAACGAAAGTGTGATAGGTAAATGAAAAAAATCATTAGGAGAGCAATTCGTCTTTAGCCAACGAAAGTTGATGTTAAAGCGAATTGTGAACTTATCAACCCTGTTAGTTAATTCTTTCTAACAATTGTTAGTTTCAAACGAAAGTTTAAACATCTAGATTGTTAGGAGAAGTGATTGATGCCACAAAAGTGGATCAATTCTACTTTTATGTTTAAGCTGAGAATAGTTTTAAACTGAACCTGAAAAGTCATCTAGTGTTAGCTTGCATTCTTTAAGATTTTCCCTAGGTCTAGCGCCTTTTATTTATTGAATTCATACCGTAGAAAATAGAAAACAAAAACCCTCTATTGATTATCTTTGCTAACTTAAATATTTTATTAGACTATAGTGTAAACTTTGAGATTTGTGGATTCGACCCTTAGCTATACTACATTGATAGGTAGTCAAGGGATTTATCTTGATATAGACTTTCAACCTTGTCAATTTTGGCACTGTTGCCGNGATTTATCTTGATATAGACTTTCAACCTTGTCAATTTTGGCACTGTTGCCGAGTCTCATAGTTTTACCTATAGTTTAAAGATTTGAATTTAGTCTAAGACGGTTACTAATATATATATATATATATATATATATAT
>OVAP01006769.1:0-11405 GCA_900406295.1 Aurinia saxatilis
TTCCTGCGGTCGGAGGACTGATTCCTTGATCATTTGAGAGGGTCATTACATACATGGTGTTGACAAGGATGGTGTTGAACTTTAGGAATTTCAAGACATAATGGAAACATAAGGAATAGAGATTGCGGGTACTGGCGTCTTGCCCTCTTGCAAATCTTATCCTTGTTACTGACTTTGTTGACATTAGTCAATTTTGACTAACCTTGACCATATATAAACAAATTCATACTAGAAGTACTATTTTGCAAATGATTTGTGAAAGTTGTTGCTTCCCTTATCTATTCAACACTAGTACTGAATGACGATGAAGTAATGTTTATGTTGATTGATTCACTGACTGATTGATGTAATACCCTCCTAGTAGGTGGCCGATCCATACCATTTAACTTGACCTGACTTGATATAACTTTAAAATTAAAGTCCAGATGGATTTGATTACGAGTTTTCATAAAACCCTATTTAAACAAAATAATGGATAGCGATTTGGGTTTAAGTTGTTTGGATCGGTCATTGGATAAGTACATAACCCAAAAAAAAAAATCAAATATTTTACATAAGCTATTATTAATTACTAATTAGCAAACATAAATGTGAAATTATCTACATCATGATAGATGGTCCTAGCAATAAATTATTTTGTATACGTAAAAATATTTACCACTCACCCTAATGAGGCTTTATAAAAACGAATGATTAGAGTTTTATTTCATATTTTATATTTTGGTTATATTAGTTTGACTTATTTAAAAATAATACTTAATTTTCATATCAAAGACAATGTTAAGACAATGTTAAAACAATGTTAGACAATATTAAGACAATGGTAAGACAATGTTGAGATAATATTAGGAAAATGTTAAGATAATGTTTTTGTTTTATTTATGGATTTATAATTATCTTATTTATTATTTTTGGTTTTAAGAAATTATTTTAAATTTTATTGTATTTTACGTAGAATGTTAATAACCAAACCAAATTCAGTTTAAATAACTCAAATAAAATTAGATTTACGTTTATTTTGGTTAAATTGGTTAGGATCCAAACAACTTAGACTTTACTTGAATCTTATGAAAATTTATCCATATTTTAATTGGATTTACTTTGGTCATATATTTCTCAATCCAAAGAACTTGGACTTGATCCAACTTAAAAAAATTGATCATAAACTTGGATTGGTCACCCCTACCTCCTAGCTCTTTTTTTTTTTTTAACAACAACATAAAGCAACCCTTAAATCGGTTCAGTAAGCCAAACCGGAGGACTCTTGTTTACATAGATCAAATTAGCACTATGACATCTGGCACTCCTAGCTATACTATCCACCTTAGTGTTTAAACCACGTGGAATTGCAAAGAGATTAAAGATTGAAAACTTTGCCTGTAGACTTGCAAACGTTTCCAGATAAGTACCGAAACCCGGCCAAGCAGAAGGGGATGACGTCATTTTCACTAGTTCCGTCGAATCCGTAAAGAAGGCAACTTCAAGCTTATGATGGGAGAGCATACACTCCATAGCCCAGATAAGAGCATCAAATCACAGTAGAGTGGTGAGGTACTCCTCCGTAAATTCCGGCAACCCAACAAAATTTGCGACCAATTATTATGGCATGCCCAGCTGATACCTGAAACAATGTCTGTTTCTTTCCATGAGCCATCAACAAAACATTGTGTGCCCCTGGTTGTCTCTATATCCACAGAAACAGTCCGATTAAAATAAAATTGAATTTTTGTGGGAAACTTGTGCATGTTCCCAAACCGATGCCTCACCCTCTGCCAGTTTCAAAATATCTGATCGTGTTCTATCAATGTTATTAAAACCCTTATCATTCATAGCCTTCCAAATAAACCATAATATCCAAGGAAAAACATTGGTTTGTTCGTTTGCTGGGATTCTCCAGAATAAGTAGTCCATATTAGTAAATACCGAGGACAACGGGAAAACCGACGGATTTGAGGGAATTGCCGATTAGGCCCATGTTTGCAAAGTTGGGGGACATTCAAATAGAATGTGATGAATAGTTTTCTCAGAGCCTCCACATCGTGCACAAATAGTATCACAACGGATTCCTCCCTCTTAAATTTGCTTTGACGGAAAGACAACCAGATAGGGCTTGCCACAGAAAATGTTTAATTTTAGGGGGACAATGCATCTTCCAGACATGCGCTTGTAAGGTTGTTACCTCGGGTCCGAACACTTGTTCATGTGTTGCGGAAATCCAACCGGATTCGACTTGATATCCAGACCGAACCGAGTATTTGCCTGCGGTTGTAAAATGCCATCCTGATGTGTCCTGTTTCGGGACTCTTCGTAATGGAATCCCTCGTATAAAGACAACATCCTTTGGTTTGAAAAGTTGACTTAACAAGGGGACATTCCAAGATTTGGTACTACCATCAATAAGCTGGTTGGTCATTAAATTAAGGTAAAAACTTCGGCCGGGACCCCATGCTGATCGGGGTGTCGAATCTGAGATCAACTGATCAGTCCAAAGTGAGATAGAGGTACCCGACCCCACCCGTTTAATCAGCCCATGTTGAACCAGGTTTCTCGCCGAGAAAATATTGTTCCAACCATAAGATGGTGAATAAACATTTCTGGATTCAGGGGATCTGAATATCGATAATACCGTCCTTTGAATAGGATTACTGTTAATATAGGTACTGATAAGGTTCTATGTTCTACTCTTTTGCATAGGATTTGTGAAAGTTCCCTTATCTACTCAACATACGGAATGATATGGTGATAATAATGTTTATGCTAATTGCTCCATTGAATGATTGATGGGATGCATCTATGCTCAAAGATTAGTGATATGGTTCTCTGTTGTTCTACTGTTTATTTGATTTGCGTGCATGCAATATCGAGATGCATATGATTTCAGTATATGCAAGATCAAGATGCAGAGGAAGAACATATCCCATTTTAAAATGCTTTTGATATTATTTAGTTATTTTTTATGTTCTTCAATTTTCAAACAATGCAGTTATTTTTGTCCAAGAAACTGTCCAACTGACACCTCTAATTTATTGGTATCTTCATTCAAGATGTCAATAGCATATCTCTCGAATAGCTCCATCCTCTTAGCACATTGAAAGAAAAAAAAATTTCTCACGACTTTCCGGAAAAAATAAGCTAGAAAATCAGGAAAGTGAATTCAATAACTACATGAAATGCATTAAATTTAATAAATACGAAATATGCTTTTTATCTACTATATATGAATATGTGACTTTTCGTGCATCAGCATAAAAAAATATACGATGATATATTTGGTTTTTTTTTTATGTTCTTTGATTGTCAAAAACAATGCGGTTATCTTTGTACTAAAAAAAAGCCGTCCAGTTGACACCTCTGAATCCATAAATATCTTCCTTTTGAGATATCAAGAGCATATCTCTCAAATACACTATTCATGGGGTTCAGAAGAGGGTGTTCAAAACTACATTTTGTTCTAAATAAATCAAGATTTAATAATTTCTAGTGGCCGATTGATTGGACTGCAACTGTAGATTTTTTTATTGTAAGTGTGTTGGCAGTAGTTGTGGATATGTTGTTGTAGATATTTTGGTGCAAAATTTATGTTATAATTATGTTGGTTGTAGTTGTAAGTTCTTTGCTGTAGGCGTTTTATAAGGATAGCATGATTGGTGAATATAATGTGTAAATTAATTAAAAACCTAAAAGTGGATCAAATTATTAACAGACGGAACTGATTGGTCAACATGAGTTTTACTTGTTTTTCAAAATATTCATAACACTATGTACTACATGTGTGGTTGCATTGACTCTACGCTCTCGCTATTATTTTTCCACGGTTCTAGTATTCAACATGGTATTTAAACGTGTTTTTTTTTGTTTTTTGTCGTTTCTTTCACTTGAATCTACAATGAAAACAAAACTCAGGAATATTTCACTAGAATCTATTTTGTGACTTAAATTTACCAACGAACTAAACTACCTGATATCTAAACTGGAGAACAACTAGTCTTGGTAAGTAGAATCGTGTTCATGGTTGAGAACTAAGAGGATAACATCAAAATTAAAGTTGTGGTTTGGTGAGGGCGTGATGCATATGAAGTTTTTACGGATATGCTAATGTCATTACTTGAAATTTGTGATCCCATGCGTAACACATGCCACCCTGATGTCTCCCACTTCCCATCCCTATACCCATAAAATATAAGTTACAAAGAGAAAGCTAAACTCACTCTCGTATTGACACCTCAGTTTTTTTAATACATGTCATCACCATAATAATTATGAATTTTCGGTCAATATTTGTTTATGTATTTAAGATTTCACAGTTTATTCCTCCAAAAAATTCTTCTATCATCTTCCACGCCCAAAACTTCCCACGAGCTCCACTTCCTTTTTACAAGAAGAAACTGCAGTCTCACTGCTCATATATATATATATCTCCTAAATTTTTTTTCAAAAGGAACATTCATCTTTGTTTTAGACGTAAAACGTGCTTCAGAGTCAAAACCATTTTGCAACTTTACTTCAAAACCTGGGAATATCCGCGATAAAAGATACCACTTTTAACTAAAACCTAGAGCTTGCCTCGATATGTCGGAAGAGATAGTCGTCGCCGTGATCATGGTCGGAGGTCCGATCAAAGGTATTAGAGTTTTGTTCTTTCGCATCTCAATTGATTTTAACTTTTTGTTTAAATGTGGATGGATTTAGGAACTCGATTTCGTCCATTACCGTTCAATACACCGAAACCGCTGATTCCTTTAGCTGGACAATGCATGATTCATCATCCCATTTTTGCTTGTAAACAGAAATACGAAAAGATTTTGTCCGACTTATTTGAGGGTGATCTCCTCTGTTCGTGTTATATTGCCTCAAAAATGTATGCCTCCTTTTACAATTGTTAGCTCTAGCAATTAATTATGGACCTTTTAACATCCTTCAAATTGTCTTTTACTATGTCGCAAATCGATTTGTTTCAGACTATTTCCTTCGGTGCCAATTTTACAAGACTATCAACAATGAAAAGAGAGAACAATAACACGATTTAGTCCTTCACATAATGAAATTGGAATCTCTTTTTTTATTTTCTCCAAGAAAATCTTGGAATGTCACCAAAGGAACCTTCAGTAGGGACTGAGTGGGAGAATGCAACTTGTACCATATCACTCAATACAAGGACACCATTGTGTCACTTTCATCTCTTTCGTTTTGGGTAAGGTTTTCATTTTGTTGAGTTGTAACTTGTAACTGATTCTCTTGGTTTCATTTTTTTTACTCTGTTGTGACTCCTCGCTTTGACATGTTTGGTAAATGGTTCCTCTCAGATGTCTCTTTTTACTTGTTCTTCAGAGTTGAGTTTGCGGATGCTCATAGACTTCCTAATGGTCATGTAGAGCATTCTCCTGAATTCTTTTATGTTGGTTCTATGTGGAAGTTATCAAACTGATAACTCAGTCCTCAAGTTTTCTCTTTGCGGCCATTTTAACTTCCCAACAGCGAACTTTTGGTTTGATGATGTTTTAATATCATATCCAGATTAGCATCCATGTGCGTTTTGTATATATGAGCCAGGAAATGATTTGTTGAAATTATCAACTTTTGTAAATACTTGTTTGCCTTTTGCTTTTGTTAATTTGTAGTTAGTTATGTTATGCTTGAAGTTTAGTGCTTCAGTTGATTAATTGTGTAGCCATGCGGCGAGACAAAAATTGTTGGGAAAAAGTGACTTAGTATGGAGTTTGAATCAAAGTACATTATGTGTTGTTTTATTGGATACTGAAACATATATAAAACGTTGATGTAGTTTGCAGACACATAGCTTATGTGTAATGTCTTCTTAAAAGTAATTTCTTCACCTCCGTCTTAACAGGTAGAAGCTCTATCAACTTTTTTTTTTTCTATAGATATATAGATTGGTCCCAGTCTACGTAGTGTTCACGGTTTGGCTGAAAAACTCATAATATATGTTGTTTTTTAAAGACTATTATATGCATATATTGCATTATTCTTATCTATACTTTAAACTAAAATGGTTTAATTTTTAAAAACGCAAGAGATGAAAACAAAATTGTAGACGTCCATGTAAAATACAAAGAGTAATATAAACTTTCAAACAAAGTAATCGAATATACATTAATTTTTTTAAGACAGAATAAGACTCTTCCTCTTCATAAATCGTGAGACAGGAGAAGACTCTTTCCTCTTTATTTTAGAATTTCAAGAAAAAAAAGACTTTACTCACCTTCCTCTCTTGCGCCGGTGAATCTGCAACTCGATCCCCTAAAAATCTCCCTGGAACCTTGTTCCTCTCTTCTTATTGGTCTGATTCAGTAGGAGATGCAGGATCCCGTGGTACCATAGACGCTTTTTGCCGTTGGTGAAGAGCTTTTGGGTGATAGAGTCAACATGTATCCGAATATGGGGTTTCTGAAGAAAAGGATTTCATGGACGAGCCGTTTCAAATTGAGGTTAATTAGTATGTAAAAAAATTTTGGTAGATAACTGTTGTTCTTGATTCATGTTTTTGCAAATTAGATAGAGCATAGTCACTAAAAATGTTGTTAGCTAAAATTTTTGTATAGTCTCCAGGATGAAGTCGATGAAGGTGCGTGGTGGATAGCTTCTTAATTCGCGGTTTATCTTGGAGTTTACCAAATTGTACCCCAAATTTTCAAAGACCGCAATGAAGGACTCATTCCAATTTCCCAAAATGTTGAAGGTATGTGTAACTGAGGAAGGGGAAGTTGATCACCAATAGCTTTACACGGAGGCTGGGTTCTTGTACGCTCCATTCAACTTTGATAGGAAGCATTGGGTTGTATTGCTTATTTTTTATCACTTACTTTTACTAGGATAACTCGCGTAGTACTTTGATATAATTTGTGTTATCTACAGTCTTTCGTTGTTTTTATTAAAGAACGAAAGCATGTTAAAGCCATTGTGTGTTCGAATAAGTCTTGGTCAATGTGCATACCAATTTTGGTAACCCTGATGCTTATTGGTGATGCGTTAGCTAGATAACAGTGGATTGAGTTAAGAATAACTAGTTATTCTTAACTACATTTAGTCCGCTCTTATTGCCATGAACAACGTCATATCTTAGAAGCATAATCAATATCTTAGGGGGAATTCTTGACGAAAAAACTAATACATGGAGGAGATTCGAGAAACGTGAGAAACGAAATTGTTAATGGTATAAGATACGATGTTAACATAATGGTGTGAAATATATACCAGTAACAAATTNGGAAACCAAATTGTTAATGATATAAGATACGATGTTAACATAATGGTGTGAAATATATACCAGTAACAAATTAGAACACAATACAATATGTGAGATGAGAGAAAAATATAGATATAACATTCTCTGAGGTAATTAAGCCAGGTAAAAACATGTTATTCACTTGGGACAAATTTATCTTATTCTTATAAGAAACATGTTATCTGCTTGGACACGCTGATAGTTCTAGTTGAATAAAAGTTAACTGGATAACAAGGGTGAAATCGTTTTTGAGATAATTTGAGTCAGATAAGAAACATGTTATCTCCNAGAAACGAAATTGTTAATGGTATAAGATACGATGTTAACATAATGGTGTGAAATATATACCAGTAACAAATTAGAACACAATACAATATGTGTTATTCACTTGGGACAAAATTATCTTATTCTTATAAGAAACATGTTATCTGCTTGGACACGCTGATAGTTCTAGTTGAATAAAAGTTAACTGGATAACAAAGGTGAAATCGTTTTTGAGATAATTTGAGTCAGATAAGAAACATGTTATCTCCTTGGACACGAATGATAATTTTAGTTGATAAGAAGAATGATATTAAAAGTGGTAACCGGATAACGAAGGTGAGATCCTTAAAGGATATAATTAATCTTACTCACATAAGCAAGATGCAAACTGTTTAAATACAAGTGATGGTTATAATTGATAGTACTAAAGATACTTAGAGCATTCTCATTGAAGAATTTTTGGGGGGTCCTAAAGAGAAATGAGAATTAAAATTAAAGAAGAAAGAAAAGAAAAGTGTTATGTAGATAGAACTGTGTTCAAAATTGGACTCGGACGACACAAGAAAAATCCGCCACGTGGCAAAAGGAGATTGGGCCGAGATTTATTTTTAAGGCAAATTTTTGTTTCCGTCATTTTCTCCGTTCTTTTTTTCTCTCTCGAAGTAGATGGAGAAAACGAGAGTTTGTCGGCTCTCGAAAACCAGACCCAGCACCATCAAAGTAAACTCGTCTTCTCCTTTTTCTTCGTTAATTTTGCTTACTCNTCAAAATTGGACTCGGACGACACAAGAAAAATCCGCCACGTGGCAAAAGGAGATTGGGCCGAGATTTATTTTTAAGGCAAATTTTGTTTCCGTCATTTTCTCCGTTCTTTTTTTCTCTCTCGAAGTAGATGGAGAAAACGAGAGTTTGTCGGCTCTCGGAAACCAGACCCAACACCATCAAAGTAAACTCGTCTTCTCCTTTTTCTTCGTTAATTTTGCTTACTCACTCTCTTTAAGTAGTAGAATCACTGATGAGCTCTTGTGTATTACCTTAGAGGCCGGAACCGAATCTGAACGATAGTGATATTGGAGATATGATCCAAGGAGGAATTACAATCCCGTTGATTGAAGAATTGATATGAATCTGGACAATAGTTGTAAACTCAGAGAAGGATACAGGAAAAGATAATCTTATTGACTGCACATGAACGTGCTTATATACTCACACGAGATATACTCGTTACATATTCGACTTGATCTACAAACATATGCATCTATCTCTATACTAGAGAATATAATGGGACTTATTCTTATCCAATATGAGATAACAACAGGAGGTTCTAGATGACTCTAGAACCTCCTTAACACTCCTCCTCAAGTTGGAGCGTGTAGATCACACACACCCAACTTGGACAACAAGTATCTGAAACTGGAACACCCAAGTGACTTCGTTAAAATATCTGCGAGCTGCTCATGAGTNACTTGGACAACAATTATCTGAAACTGGAACACCCAAGTGACTTCGTTAAAATATCTGTGAGCTGCTCATGAGTACGGACATGCATAGTGTAAATCAAACCATCTTGAACTGCATTTCATATGTTATGACAATCAACTTCTATATGCTTGGTACGCTCGTGGAAAACTGGATTTGCCGCAATGTGCATAGCGGCTTTGCTATCACAAACCAGTTCTATCGGTTTGTCATGTTGAACTCCCAAGTCCGCAAGAAGTTCTCGTAGCCACACAAGCTCACTTGTAGTTAAGGCCATAGCTCTATACTCAGCTTCTGCCGAAGACTTGGACACCGTCTTTTGTTTTTTCGTTTTCCACAAAATGGGTTGTCCTCCAAGAAGAACAAAATAGGCCGATAAAGACCGCATTGTTTGTGGACATGTAGCCCAGTCTGCATCACAAAAAGCTTGGATGATCAAGTCACCTCCAGCCTTGTACAACATTCCTTGAACAAGACAGCCTTTAATGTAACGAACAACTCGACGAGCTGCCTCCCAGTGAGCTAACCTTGGCTCATGCATCATCTGAGACAAAACATGGACTGGATAACATAGCTCAGGCCTTGTTATTGTTAAATAAACCAACCGTCCAACCAGACGTCTATATTGTGCAGGATCTTTGTACAAAGGTCCCGAATCAGATAACAACTTGTGATTTTGTTCCATAGGAATAGAAACAGGTCTACATCCAAGAAAACCTTTTTCTGCAATGATGTCAAGAGCATACTTACGTTGAGAAATAAAGATCCCAGCTTTGCTACGTGACACTTCAATGCCCAAGAAATATTTAACTTTCCCAAGATCCTTCATTTTAAAACACTCACTGAGATATTTTTTTAACTTCTCCAACATTGGTAAATCATTTCCACAAATGATTAAGTCATCCACATAGATGAGAACCCGAACACATCGATCTCCTTTGATGTAGGTGAAAAGAGAATAGTCCTGATATGACTGAACAAAACCAAACTTAAGCAACACATTGGTTAACTTCGCAAACCAGCACCAAAGTGCTTGTTTCGGACCGTATAACGACTTCCTTAACCGACACACTTTGTTAGGATCGGATGCCTGAAACCCTGGAGGCAACTTCATGTATACTTCTTCTTCTAAGTCGCCATAAAGAAAAGTGTTCTGNCTTAAGCAACACATTGGTTAACTTCGCAAACCAGCACCAAAGTGCTTGTTTCAGACCGTATAACGACTTCCTTAACCGACACACTTTGTTAGGATCGGATGCCTGAAACCCTGGAGGCAACTTCATGTACACTTCTTCTTCTAAGTCGCCATGAAGAAAAGCGTTCTGTACATCCATTTGATGGACTTCCCACTCACGAGCTGCAGCCACTTTCATTGTAGCACGGATTGTAGTGAGTTTTGTGACTGGAGCAAACGTCTGATTATAATCTTCGCCTTCGACTTGATGATTCCCAATTGCAACCAGACGCGCCTTGTATCTCTCAACTGTGCCACCAACATTGTACTTTATTTTATACACCCACTTACATCCAAGAGCTGTCTTTCTGGGTGGCAAATCCTCTAAATCCCATGTCTGATTCTCTTCTAGAGAACCGATTTCACTTCCCATAGCATTCACAAACCGCTGATCACGCATAGCTTCTTTAAAGCTTCGTGGTTCCATCCCAGTTGAGACAAACAGCAAGGAACGCCTGATGCTGTGTAGAGAACATGTCATCACAAATAAAATCATCAAGTGGGTAGAGTGATTTACATTGAACCGAGTTAGAGGACACTGATTTGGTATGTTGTGTGGGAAGCGATGTGGTACTTTTATCAGGAGAACAACGAGCATTATAAGTGACATATCCTTGTAGCCTTGTTGATGGTTTACTCTGGCGATGTCCTCGACCAAGTTGAGGATCAGATGGAGTTGTATCCGTACCCACTAGAGACTCAACAGAGACAGTGCTATGCTCTGTTTCCTCTGTTTTCTTGTTCTGAGTCGTCGGACTCTCAACTGGATCAACAACAAGTTGTTCATGTTCCTTATCACATGCGTCATCACAAACCACACGACCTGGAGTTTGTTCACTACTCCTCCTGGCTTCAATGGCAGGTTCTCTGAAACTATCAAAGAACTCACGATCTGTCGTTGCAGAAGTTTTGAATGGAAACACATTTTCATCAAATGCCACATCCCTTGAGACAAAATATTCATTAGTCTCAAGATCATATAGTTTCCAACCCTTCTTTCCATAAGGGTAACCAACGAATATACACCTCCTACTTCTTTCCCTAAACTTGTTTTTGCCACGGGATTGCTTGTGGGCAAAACACAAACACCCAAAAACTCGTATTTCTTCATACGATGGCTGCTTGTTATACAAAAATTCATATGGGGTCTTCCCTTTTAGTACACTTGATGGCGTGATATTGATC
>OVAP01006770.1:0-11404 GCA_900406295.1 Aurinia saxatilis
ATCTTATTGCTTTCAATTATATTGCATGATGTTTTGCTTAGCTATGTATGAATAATTCTCTTGTTAGGCTTAGGGTTCCTAGGGTTTAGATGAATTATTGTATAAGTCTAAATTAGGTTGAAACCCTTAATTCTTCCTCTAGATTGTGCTCTTTGCTAGTTCATAGATTAGCTACCTTTGAACTAGATCATAGGTTAATTATTATGCATGGAAGTGTTAATAATTGCTTGAACCATCTTAGTAGGAGTAAAATATCTATTCACAAAGGAATTTGGTCTAGATAGTTTATGAACAATTGAACCTAGGCTCATTGCATAATTAATCCCTTAGGACTCACAAAGGAATTTGGTTTGCTATGAATTAATTATAGATTGCATTCACAGCGGAAGTTGGTTTGCATTACAATAGGTTTCATGTTTAGGAATTAAGAAGTACCTATTTTAATTGTGCGGTGTTTAACGACAAACTATTGGTGTCGATCGACGCTCGACGCGTCTGACTGCAGTTATGAGTTTTTACCTGAAATTCCCAATGCCTAACCTTGCTTTTAATTGTCTAAAACCCTCACCATAGTTTGTTAGTCACTTGCAGTACTTTAAACAATATAATTGTCCTATATTTAATTTAGGGTTTATTAAATTAGTTTGCAATTTATTGGTCTTTGTGGATTCGATCCCTAAGTACTACATCGCTTTAGTTGTGCTCTTGCGATTANATTTATTTATTTATTTACTAACTATCTTTCTTTTTGTTCTACCTTTGGTGTTTCAGGCTAAGCAATCACAATGGGTGGAAATTTTGATGTAGCCTCTATGCTAGAGGAGATGAAAAGAATTGTTGAGGATAACGCTCAGATGAGAGAAGACAACAACAAAATGCATGAGGAGATGAGGCGAATGCGGGCTGATGGGAATCAACAGATAGTCACTATTGGAGGAACTGATATACCTTACACTTTCTACAAGGAGAGATCTCCGATAGTTATCCCTCCTCTCACCAGGACTAACTATGAGATCAAACCTGAACTCATTCAGGTGGTGGAGCAAAGGCCATTCCATGGACATGAACATGAGAGTCCCACAGATCACATCGATCGGTTCGAAAAGATTTGTGGCACCACACAGGCCGATGGAGTTCCATATGACTACAACCATTGCAAGCTCTTTAAGTTTTCTTTGGCATGCAAAGCACTTGGATGGTTGAATTCTCTTCCACCAAAGTCTCTTCACGGATGGGATCAGATTCGAGCTGCGGTTTTGGACCACTACTACACCAAGCAAAAGACAGCCCTCTTAATGGCCAAGCTTGCCAACTTTGAGCAGCTGTCCGGCGAGTCTTTTTGTGAAGCTTGGGAAAGGATCAAGTCTTATCGCAGAGATTGTCCACACCATGGCTACATTGAGAGCCAACTTCTTAGTATCTTCTATGATGGAGTTGGAAGTGACTATAAGGCTGCCTTGAATGCTGCTAGCAATGGGAACTTTATGACACAAAGCATGGATGGAGCCAAGGAGATCATTGAAAACCTTGCTGAAAGCTATAGAGACAAGAACAAGGAGTATGATCGATCAAGGAGAGTGAATAGTGTGGAGGCTGATTCGGTGAATGAGCTTTGTGAGACGGTAAAGCTATTGATCAGGACCAATCAAAATAGTGTACGCTTCGCTGATCTAGATGCTGTCCAAAAGGAAGAAGATGAAGAAGATGTCGCTTATGTAGGAAATAATGGTCCATACAACAAGCCTTTCTACAACACGCCATTCAATGGTGGATATAAAAAAATGATCGGTGAAGGAAGGACCTATAGGAGCACATCTTATAACTCTTCAAAGGCTCAAGACGATGAGACAAAGTCGATGTTCGAACAACTCCTTGAAGGTCAACAAAAGATGATGGTGGGATTCAATGGAAAGATTGATTATCTCTACACCAACTTGAATGGGAATATAGAGCAGCTGGCCACTCATTTGAAGAAGACCGATCTTCAAGTGGCTCAAACAGCCGAAGCCGTTCGTAGACAAGAAGGATTTCTTCCAGCAAAGACGGACAAAAACCCCAAGGCCTTTGTCAATACAGTCCGTGTGGATGAAGACAAATACGAATCAATGTTTCAATACGATGAGGAGCTGACTGAAGATGATGGAGAGCTGACTGAAGAATTTTGTTGGGATAGCAATCCAAGTCCCACATCGGAAGTTTAGACAAGGAGTGTCTAATATATAAGTCAAGAGTAACTCCCATTAGTATGAGGCCTTTTGGGAAGGAGCCCAATAAGTAAAACCGTGCGGGCTTTATCACTTGGGCCCAAAGCGGACAATATCATACTAATGGAAAGTTTGGGTGGGCTTGAAAAGCCCTACAATTGGTATCAGAGCCCATGGTTCAAAAGGTGGACCCGAAGATGGGGGTGTTGACTGAAGCTTTGGTGTGGGAGGAATTCTCAATGTCAGTTCGCGATTCATGGGATGCCGGTGGCTTATGTTGAAAATCTACCTAACTAAGCAGACGGTTAGGCGCCAGGTTCCGTTGGTGATTACGGCGGTACAAGGAGGGGTATCAAGATGTTTCGTTGGAGAGGAGGCCACATGCTGTAGTGGTACTTTGTTTGAGAGGAGGCTTTTAATGAAGGAGCCCAATAAGGAAAACCGTGTGGGCTTTGCCACTTGGGCCCAAAGCGGATAATATGGGGACTTTGGATGGGCTTGAAAAGCCCTACAATTGGTATTACAGCTCATGGTTCAAAAAGGTGGACTCGGAAATGGGGATGTTGACTGGAGCTTTGGTGTGGGAGGAATTCTCAATGTGAGCTCGCGATTCATGGGATGCTGGTGGCTTGTGTTGAAAGCCTACCTAACTAAATGGACGGTTAGGTGGCGGGTTCTGTTGGTGATTACAGCGGTACAAGGAGGGGTGTCAAGATATTTCGTTGGGGAGCAGGCCACATGTTGTAGTGGTACTTGGTTTGAAAGGAGAGGATTGTTGGGATAGCAATCCAAGTCCCACATCGGAAGTTTAGACAAGGAGTGTCTAATATATAAGTCAAGAGTATCTCCCATTAGTATGACACCTTTTGGGGAGGAGCCCAATAAGGAAAACCGTGCGGGCTTTGCCACTTGGGGCCCAAAGCGGATAATATCATATTCAAGCCCATCCAAATTTGAAGAAGACAAAGAAGTTCTAGCTGCGATACAACGCAGTGTCGAACGACACCAGGAGGGTGTCGTTCGCACCTTTCGAAATAAACACCTCCCTCGTCTGTTTCAAAACAAGGTGTCGACCGACACCTTGGACAGTATCGATCGACACCACCACGTGTCGACGCACAACACAGACATTTGTCGAGCTCCTCTCGACACGAGCTCGACACCTTACGAGTAACAGCTCAGAATGGCGTGGTGTCGATCGACACCACTGGGAGTGTCGATCGACACCCAGACGGAACAGAGCCAACACGTTCAAATCTAGCTGTTTCAGCATCCAAAGGCGTCTATCATCCCAAATTTCCCTTTCCAGTGCCTTCCATGAGGTTTGAGAAACAATTAGAGAAGGAGATTGAAGCAAAACGACAATCCATTTTGAGGAATGTGATTATGGAATCTCCTTCGTATCGTTTCATCAGGAATTCGCCGGCCATTAAGAGCTACATCAAGGAACTAAACATATATTTTAGAGTCTATATTACTATTATTAGAGTCCAAAAGAGTCATTCTAGGTGCATGGAGGAGTTTTGGTCACTTGGTGAATTTAGGAGAAATTATGGGGCAAAAGGAAGCAAATACGTAGAATGATAATGTAGAAGCAGTCTCACTAAGGTATTACCATAGGAACTTTAATCTCAAATTTTGACACGACATAAGAAATTGAGTTAGCTTCACTTTGGCGGTGTTTTCAACTCATTCTGATTATTGGTTGAGGAGATATGATGGTTTTAGTGAATACATGTCATTCTGGCGGGCAGAAAAAAGAAGTTTCCAATTATTATTTGGGAAAAAAGGAATATCGAGCTTTCCTTATTTTTGCCAAGGGGCAGACGTTTTGTGCATATAAATACCAGGTTTTGGCCATTGTTTAGGCTTATGCATTAATTTACTTTGAGAGAGTTGTAGGGAGAGAGAGGTTTTCTTGAACCCTTGTTTTATTTTCTCTTTGATATCTTATTGCTTTCAATTATATTGCATGATGTTTTGCTTAGCTATGTCTGAATAATTCTCTTGTTAGGCTTAAGGTTATTAGGGTTTAGATGAATTATTGTTAGCCATAAGTCTAAATTAGGTTGAAACCCTTAATTTTTCCTCTAGATTGTGCTCTTTCCTAGTTCATAGATTAGCTACCCTTGAACTAGATCATAGGTTAATTATTATACATGGAAGTGTTAATAATTGCTTGAACCATCTTAGTAGGAGTAAATTATCTATTCACAAAGGAATTTGGTCTAGATAGTTTATGAACAATTGAACCTATTCTCATTGCATAATTAATCCCTTAGGACTCACAAAAGAATTTGGTTTGCTATGAATTAATTATAGATTGTATTCACAGTGGAAGTTGGTTTGCATTACAATAGGTTTCATGTTTAGGAATTAAGAGGTACCTATTTTAGTGTGCGGTGTCAAACGACACCACTATTGGTGTCGATCGTCACTCGACGCATTTGGCTACAGTTTTGAGTCTTTACCTGAAGTTCCCAAGGCCTAACCTTGCTTTTAATTGTCTAAAACCCTCACCATAATTTGTTAGTCACTTGCAGTACTTTAAAAAATAAAAAACCCATGTCCTAGATTTAATTTAGAGTTTATTAAATTAGTTTACAATTTATTGGTCTTTGTGGATTTGATCCTTAAGTATTACATCGCTTTAGCTGTGCTCTTGCGGTTAAATACAATGGGTAAAGTTTTGTGTATCAGTTGTGACCATAGTGATAGCAGAGGGTTTAATGGTTGGATCGGTTTTGTTGGCAGTATGGAATAAGTTGGGATATGCCTTCATCAACGATCTAAAAGTCATCAAATACGTAGCATCAATGATACCAATTGTTGCCGCGGGAAGCTTCCTTGACGGATTCCAATGCGGTCTGTCAGGTTCTTCCAACAACAAAACAATAAATCTTTGTAATAGTAGCATCTACTTTTTCTAATTTGTTGATGATGAAACCAAATATGGTTGTATGTTTTTTTCCTTTTTTCAGAGGTTGCTAGAGGATGTGGATGGCAAAAAGTTGGAGCTTGTGTAAATCTTGGCTCATATTATCTAGTTGGTGTTCCGTTAGGGTTATTACTCAGATTTCATTTACATATCGGTGGTCGGGTAAGATAAAAACTTTTGTTAGGATCTCACATCGATATGTGAAAGTGCTTACAATTATATATAACCGATATGGACTAATCTAGTTATTGCAAATGGTTAACCAGATTATCATCATAACAAAGTAAGTTCATATATAATAAAATATTATTTGATCGTGCGTTTATATCTCAGGGGCTTTGGTTGGGAATTGTATCGGCTTTAGTTGTTCAATTGTATCATTACATTAGTCACAAACTGGGATAAAGAGGTAATCAGACATCTGATTTTTTTTTTTTTTGTAGTTTTGATTTTAGAATTTCTTGTTTTTGTTACATATATTAATCGATATATTTGTTCTTTGTAAAGGCCATGAAAGCTAAAAACAGAGTTGGGCCTCCGGATAAAGAGGTTAGGGAACCTAAAGCATTAGTTATAAGTGTGTAGTATGATCTGAATTGTTCCGAACATGCTTCGATCTGTTTGCATGGCATGTTTCAAAAGCAGATCTCCTCGCTCCATAGTCCATACGATTAGAAATGTGTATGCAGTGCAAAGTAAATTTTGGCTAAACGTGGAGACTACATTTGATGTATTGTAAACATGAAAAACAAACAATGAGCAAGACAGTAAATTTTGAGTCTTATTAAGAGATGCACTTGGTACAAATGGTTTCGGATGGATATTATTGATTTACAACGATGCGAGTTTTTAGTAAGATCCTTGCGGTCTCATAAATCTTTCAATATTACTTGTTATATCAGTGTCATATAGTTCGTATACAAGTGAATAAGGTGAACTATAGATCACATTTAAAACACAAAGTAGTATACGACAGTTCGAATCAACGAAAAGGTGTTGTTCTCTTTAGCAAACTTGAATACTACGCACAATTTTTTAAAGATATATTTTCACTTGTTCGAAATATTTCTTTTGATAAAAGAGATTGAGGTTTATTATATTCGTTAGAATGTTTCCATATTTTCTAAATCGAATATATTCTATGGATTTTAAAGGTGACAAAATTTGACGATGGTCGAAATCCATAATGAAAAGCAAAATGAAAAGAACTTCAGAAGAGAATAGAAATCTCTTGAATATTTGCTTCCTTTTATTAATTCATCAACGGAAAAAAAAAAAAAAATCTTGATTAGTGTATCCAGGGCCGGCCCAACAAATATCAAAACATTTGGCTGTCTAAAGAAAAAGAAAAAATATATGCCCTCGATGTTATTCGAACCCTGGTTGATTTACAATCAATGATAACAGAACCATTAGACCACAATAAAGAATTAGTTCAATTTTGTTGCCCCAAATTCTTATTAAAATTTTGGCGCCTAAAGCTTGTGCTTCTTTTTTTTAGCCTCGGACCGGGCCTGAGTGTATCTTAATTTGCTTTTTTTTTTGGTTTAGTTGATATAAAGTAAAAGATTTCCCAAAGACAACCAAAAAAAAATGTCGAATCATATTCCCACACATTAGGAAGCACGTCCGTGCGTATAGTAAAGCAGTGCCGTCCAAACATTTTAAGACGCTTAAAGAAATTTAGAAAAATGTAGCCCTCTTCCTTCATAATAATACTACAAAAGAAAAATGTTTTTAAAATACAGAAAATCACAAAAATTCCCTATTTTTAATAATGATATTCTATTCATACAATATAAAAGTTGTTTTTTTGGAAAATGATGGGATCAGCTTTCATGATATAAAAAAACATTTTTATAAAATAATGTTCATAGGGAAATTTTTGGGGGAGGCGGCATTAGGGCGACTTCTAGGAGATTTTTAGGGTTTGATCAGATCTATCAATGATCGGATCCCTGTTCTATCAGTGATCTCCCTTGTGCTTCTCTTCTCTAGTATCCTTACTGTGTTTAGGGATCATTGTTGTGGTGTAGACTTTAGTGGTTTCTTGTTGTGGTTGTCGCTTCTTGCGTAGTTCACAAGGTTCATAGAGTCTCGTTGATTGTGGATCTTTGTTGATCTCTGCTTTGTGGATTCATCACAGCGTCTTTCAGTTTCTACAGTCGTTGCTTTCTACGGTTGTCGATTGATTCAGGTTTGGGTGGAAGAGAAGATTGAGGATTTGCCCTAGCGTTACCACGGATCATGAAGACTCCTCGCTACACGCTTGAAGAAAAGGATAAGGGCATCGCCTCCCTTAAGCTATGTCCCGGGACGTGTCTATACAATTGCCGGAACCACCATCTACAGCGCTCTTTGCTTCTCACAACCGTACCTTGCTGGGCAGAGCTTTAAACCTCAAGGTACAAAAGCCAGTGTCAGTACATGGGCCCAGTCTTGGTCCATTAAACATATCAACTGGGTTTGTTATTTCTGTGGCCCAGTTCTTTTGCGGTATTACAAAGAAAAGGAAGTAGAGTACAAAGGCGGTGTAGTAGGGTTTACGTATTTAAGGAAGAAGACTTGAAGCCCTAGAGACGGTCCACGGCGTTGGAGAAGAAACTAGCAAACAAGTATGTCTTTGCGAGATAGAGTTTCTTTATTCTTCTTGTTGTGTCTCGCTCTTTAGCTTTGTACCTGTAACACAAGAACGCGCGGGTTAGCGTTGTGTAAACGTTGATTGATAGTGGATGGTTGTGGGAGACGGTTCCCATCCGAGAGAGATGTACCGTAAGGGAATTCTCTCGGTAAACAAAGTGTTTGTGTCTTTTGATACTTTAGTTTATCTCAAAGTCTTAAGAACAAAACACTCGGAATAGGATTACGAAATCCTAACAAGTGGTATCAGAGCTTAGACGAGGGGCTAAGGGTTTCACGGTATCATCAAGGAGGAGTTACAAGTTAAGGAAGGGTTTAGAGGCCGGAGAGGAGAAGCATCAAGGTTTCTTGCAATAGACCATGAGACAGTTTGTGATGGAGAAAATCACCAGGTAATCATCGCTCAAATCTGAAGGATGAGTTATCAAAGTTTCCGCTGCGATCACATAGGTAATATTTTGTGATACGTTAATGTTTATCTGCGATTCTCAGAGGTTAGAAATTCAGTTGTTGGAATATATTCTTAAGGCTAGGGGACGCTTTGGTTGTTAAGGTTTCAATTGTGTTGATGGCTAGTTTTATGGGTTTGTGGGGAAGGTAACACATAGAAGTTGTGAAACAAAAGATTCGAAAATTTGTTGTTTCAGAACAGGTTTTAAATGGAAGATTTGAGTAAAGCAAATGGTAGGTGTAGTCTCAAGGAAATGGTCTGGTTTAAGGAAAGATAGAATGCTTACATGTTTGATGAACAAAGTTTTGTGTCATCAGAAGATCTAAACGCCTGAGGATAAAGGAGTTACCTGGTAGAGTTGTAAAGGAAGAGTCACAAGGTTCCAGGTGGAGCATCTGAAAAGAAATCAGGACAACATGGTTAGGAATCACAGTATACCTTGGGATTAGAGTAATCAGTCAAGACGAGGTGATTCATTATTCTAAAGTTACATAAAATGGTATGAAGTCAAAGGCAAAGACTTAAAGGCATCAAAGAAAAGATGTGGTGCAGGCACCAAATGAGTTGGTGAATTGGGTACAGCAAGAAATGATGTCACATGCTCGAGAGGTGACAAGGAAGTCGCTGTAAAATAATAGTTTCAGGAGTCAGGGTTTGATAAGAGACGCAAACTGGGTATTCTAGTTGTGAAAATCTAATGGTAAAAGGACAGGTTTAAATTCAAGGGCTGAATGGAAGGTTGTGTCGAAAGTCTTCCTAACAAGACTGGTCAGGAGGCGAGTTCCATCAAGGATGATGGGCGGTACAAAATATATAGATTCATAAGTTATGGTTGTTTAAACAGAAAGCTTGAATCAGTTTTTTTTAAAAGTTAAAATAAGGTCTACTGCACTTGTATACATAAGTTTGATTCTAAGATCAGTGCACATGATAAGAATCAAAGTGATATCAAAGGGAATCAAATTTGCATAGATGAAGGAGCTCAGAGAAACAAATCAAGAGTTATTTGTTTGAGGTGGAGCTAAGTATGAAAAGATTCAAGAGAAGGCAGGTAAAGGTTATTACCTGTGAGGAAAATCAGAAGTGGATACAAGTTGTGATTGTCTCAAGGTCTGTCGGGATGATAGACTGGTCCAGTCCATTGTCTTTGTCTAATTCTCGTAGAGACAGGAAACAAAACTAGTTAGTTTCTGGTTTTCAATTTAGAGGACAATGGAAAACTCAGAGTAGAATGAGTTAGAAAATTACATGTGAGTGTGTGAATGCGAGAGGGAAGGCTATCAGTTCTAGGTGGAGTTGTTTGTCAAAAGGATTACAGAGAAGACAAATTAGTTCTTCAAGAACAGGAGATTCTGGAGCTGTGAAGAATGACGAAGTCAGTAAGCGTTCATAGTGTCTCAAGATGAAGAGAAAACATGATGAGAGAGGTGTGGTTCAGGTTCCAGAAGCAATTACCTGAAGATACAAGAAGTTGATATTCTCACAGGGGAAACCAAAATCGCAGGAGAAGAAGTGTGAAATCAACAAGAGTTTTCACAAAGTCTCAAAACTAGAAAATATAAAATAGAGGAAGATAATTAAGAGGTAAAAGATTACCTGTAATTATCTAGAAGTGGAACAAGGGTCTATGTTCAAAAGAAAATGCTGCAAAAGGATATAGAAGATGTCGATATGGGTTCAGAATTTCACAAGGCTGTAAATTTCAAGAAAAGGAATTTGTTGCAACAAAGAGATAGATAAAGAAAAGTCTATGGTACCTGAGATTGTGCAGAAAAGATGTGAATGGAGGTCTCATCAAAATTGCAGATTTTTGTTTACGCCAGAAGGAAAGGAAGAATGAAGGAGAAGTCGCGAATCTCTGAAAACTTCTTGAGCCAAAGATGGAGTTACAAAATCAGAGATGCAAAGGGATGGAGACATGAACATAGAAGACATAAGACAAATCATCTTACCGAGAACTGCAGAGACAAGGAGAAGTTGCTTCAAGGTTTAGGATTCAATGGTTTAAATGGAGAAGCTAGACAAGTCTCAAGAGGACACAAGTAAGGTTTGGAGGAGATTTCAGTTTCGACCATGGATTGAACAAGACAAAGGTGACAAATTGTGGCTGAATTGCAGAGTCAATGTAACAGGATAAGCCAGTTAACCATTTACTAACCTGGTTCAACTCTATTATTTCTGGTTTAATGGTTTGGTTTAGTTATTCATCTTTATCGTCACTATATATAAAGGCTTTTAGCCATTTATTAGAAAATCAATCAAATAATAATCTTATCTTAATCCCTCTCTAATCTATCTCTCTGAATCATCTTCACTACCTCGAGTTGACTCTTCTTTCTTCCCATAGTCATCTCCTAGTCTCTGTGATCACCGCTCCTAGAATCCATATAGTGGGTTCCCAGAGTGGATTTATCTATTTACCCAAATTTACTGCTTCATTGGTATCNTATTTACCCAAATTTACTGCTTCATTGGTATCAGAGCATCGATTCTCGGAAGCTTAAAACCATGTACGATCTGTATCCAAGATTTGATGGGATGCCATTTTTGCCTACAAAACCACAAGCTCAAGCTTGGCTGATTGAAATCCAAAGGCAGCGTGAGTTGAAACCAGCTGAGTAGCAACAAAGACTCTTCGAGGTTCTGCGAGAAGATTTTAGATATCTTATGATCAAGTATAACCCTGAAGCTTTGAATCCGCTTGCTCGAGACCAAGAATCTAGTCTATCCATGCCGATCGTTCAGACAACACCACCACTTTCATCGACTACACCACATCCATCCAAACCTCCAGACCCTCCAGACTGCAACCAAGCGGTTTTAGTTCCTGCAACCAAGGCTCCATCTGATTCAGTGGAAACAAATTCATCGGCTCCGGAGATAGATTCAAGTGGTATCAAAATTGTGATATCGGCAAACAAGATTCAAGCTGAAGAATATAGTCTAGAGGAGGAATCAAGGCCAAGCCAAGCTCTACATCAGACTGAAGCGTCTCTATGTGTTAAAAAACTGACAGTTAACAATAATCATCATATCGCACACCAGTTGTTCGATGAAATGCACATAAGAGTCCAAAGAGAAACAAGTGAAGAGGTTGTCACCATTTCAGACTCATCTTTGCGCATTTGTGAGAACAACAAGGTGAATGGTCATTCTAGTGAAGCTAACCAT
>OVAP01006771.1:0-11402 GCA_900406295.1 Aurinia saxatilis
CTCGCCGGGCTGAGTCTCCCTGCTTGATGCGAGCTTCACCCTTCGTGGGTCCCAGCGGGACGAAGCTCGCCGGGGTGGGGGTTCACTCCTCACGCTCGTGGGCCTTGTCTTGGATATAGCTTATGGACGATGGAGCGCAGTCGGCCTCGTGGGTCACAGCAAACAGAACGAAGCTGGATGGTCTGTGGGCCAGGCCGGGATATAGCTTGCTAGGCCTAGACGGTTGGATGGTCTGATCGGGGANCCATAGTGGGATTTTATGGCGAATACTACATCGTCCCATGGCGTCAATCTTCGGGGGTGGAATCCGACCCCCACAAACAAGAGAGAGAGAGAGAACGGAGAGTTACCTGAAAGCCTCTGAAAATCTCTGAAAAAATCCTTCGATGCACTTTATGCGGAGGTAGTGGAGGAATCCTTACTTAAAGAAAATTTTGGAGAGAAAAACTTCACTATTTACCTTGAAAAACGAATTAACACCTCTCTCCAGTTTCGTACACGACAAACTGCAAACATCGCAACTTGTCCTGCTGATCGCATCTCGCAAGACGTCAGTTTAGTCATTATCCAAGCATCGGAACTATCATCACGCGAAACTTGCGATATGCGACTAACTATCATGAATCGATCTCCGAATTCAATACTCAAACTCTCCGTAGCTAAACAAGCAACGCAAAGTTGGGGGGCTAATTGTGGGGGTCGGATTCCACCCCTCAAGATTGATAACATGAAAATGACTAAGTATAAGAAATCGTTCACAGTCATCAAGAACTATCGTGATGAATCTATACAACCATGAATGCACCGACAAGGGATAATCATGAATCTTATGATGCATGAAGAAACCCACGATAAGGTCGGAAAACCTTCCCGCGACTCGGAGACCACGTCTAGCTCGCATGATTCCTTCTCAGAGCCGACCCGCGACCCACGAATATTCTTGGCTCGCCTATCTTCCTCGCCCCGCGACCAGGATGGTCGTTCAACTTGCATTTCCCCTTTTCTCGCTCGTCCCAGGACCCGGCTGGGAGACTAGCTCGCATGATCGAAGACTAGGCACATCCTGCGACCCAGATGGAAGGCCAGCTCACGACTTCCCATTGGACCAACTCCCGCGACTAGACGAGACCTTCGGTCTCCACTTCATGTCGGGAGCATATTCCCGTGACCCAAGCAACCTCACACCTCGCCCCGACTTCACGAGTTCACGTTCCACGAGCGGTAGGGAAGGTGGCTCGCGTTTTCTCTTTGTGCATCCCTTCTGTGACACACACAAATGTGAGTCACAAGATCTCTCCTACGAGCTTTCTGCGACCCGAGCGAAGCAGTTCATTCATCGCACCAAATGCCATTCCGTGGATCGTATCAAGCCAAGCATCTTAGTTTCAACGAGAACATGCGATCCACGAAGCAACTCTAACTCACACTACCACGAAATGCGACCCACGTGTCTGAATACACTCTCGACAAGCTAAACCGGTCCGATACTGCATCATTGGCTGATATCCGAGCCAAGCCCTTCAATAGATCATACAGAAAATTCGGGAATACTTGTGGACGCATCTATGAAAAAGGAAGTCTTCCTTTGCTTTACAAAGAAAAGGAAAGCTTCCGAAGGATCAACAGAGAAACGGGATTTTTCCGATTCACATCGGAGAAATGAAAGTTTTCTGATTCACATCGGAGAAATTTAAGTTATCAAAGAGGCCGTCTACGAAGAAATGGAAGGAGGCCTCTGATAAGCCCTACGACCTAGGACGGTTTATCTGAGAGTATAAATTCTTTGCTAGTTAACTCATAATGTATAAGTAAATCTCTTAAAACCTCTCGACCTAGAGACCTCTAGCAATAAAATTTGTGTTCATCTATATTTTCTGTCTTCCGTTTATCTTTTTTTCAGTTCTGTCTTCCGTTCTTAATTTTTGTCCGTTTTCTTTACTTTCTCAGCTGTCATAGTTGCAAGTGATTTATACAATGAGATAGTCGACGATCCCTTAAAATTTTTGTTTGTATAAGTTTGTGGTTGTGTGAATTTCGATACACACAACACTTTTTGTGAAAAAATGTTTTAAGCCAATGAGACTTTTCTTTCCTTTTTTCTCTCTACAGTTTCAACAGCCATTTAAAAAATAACTTATTACTTTTTTGTTTAACTCTTAAACTTGCTTCTTTTTCGAAAATTCATATTAACGAGACTTTTAATGGCTGTTAGTTAATTATTTTCATAATTAAAATTTCTTCCCCTTGTAATTAAGAACAATTGTTCAACCTGTGATACATAACTTTCACTAATTAACTATTCTATCAAAAATATTAATTGTTACAATTTACTTATGAAAAATATTTATGTTGCCATATTGTTTTAGGTTTATTAAACATTTGTAATATTTAAATGAACTGCCATAGTTTCCATCATTTTTTTTAACAATCACACACTAATAAATCATAATAACCCAAAAAGATTAGGTGCCCATAAAGTAGACAATTGCTTACATAATTAAGTTCCAATGATCTATTGCGTGCTGAATGTTTGTTGTCCGTTGGATGTACATGAGAGAGAAGGAAGGGAACCCTCCTTTAAGCTCACTGAAAGCGTCCAACAGTATATCGAAATCTGGTCAATCTTGTGGTAATTGGATAATGCCTACTAACTCCAAACAGTTTGTCTGAAAGCTGTAACATGGTAGATTATGCTCCTCGAGTATTTGCATGGCCAAGATTAGCGCCTCAAATTCTGTTGTAGAGGTGAGAGACTTCGTCGGGAACCACTACCAGCAAGGAGAATGATCTGATCGCCCTGTCCATAGACCCACCCCAGACCTGCGGTAAGATCAGAAGATTTCCAAGAACCGTCAAATTGGCAATACAAATCAGTCTGTCTAGGAGCCTCCACCAAAGCCCCTAACTGGACGGAAAAATCATCTAACCGTGCCCCTTCCCAAGCCAAACATTTGCGCTCAGCGAAAAGTAAGATGTCCGCTAGATCAAATTCAGAGCCTCGAAAAACCTTATTATTCCTTGATTTCCAAACAAACCGTAGTAGCCACGGATAACTACCCCTATTCGCCAAAATAGATAGTCCATATTCGCATACACTGACTCACTCGGGAATGTATTTCCCGTCGTTGCGAACTTAGCCATTGTCCATATTTGAAGTGCCATCAGACATTGTCCATATTTGAAGTGCCATCGGACACTCAAATAAGGCATGATTTATGATCTCTTCCACCTGCCCACACCGTGGACAGGATGTATCAACATGTACTCCTCGTTCCCTTAGTCTCGACAAAACAGCCTAGGATCCAGTCACCAATTGCCACATAAAATGTTGAATCTTAGCCGAACTTTTATTAATATTATAAATAATTATCACAATTTCTACAATTTTTGTTACCAATTCCGATTTTTTGTTAATATTAAAAGTAATAGTTTTTACAACGAAAGCTTGTACAACCAAAATTTCTAAAGTCAAAATCTAAAACTAAAAGCCTACCGATATAGTCTTTACCAATCAGCATAGAAAGCCGAACAAAACTATAAATTCCGGTTTCAATTCCGCAAGAGGTGACGATATGCGTGTTTAACATGAAATCTCATCCGTTGATCATATCTATTGTGCATGTACCCTCCTGTTACTTGACCTGCGACATGTTAAATAAGATTGAAAGTATTAACCAACTGAACAAGCAAAGCTTCTGGAACATTATGGAAAATTATGGCCAAAATCATACACAAACCAAACGTGGCCTCAAACTGATGTTTGATCCGCTTGTTGTAAGGGCAGATTATGGCCATTTATGGGTCAGTTTAAGTACTTTCATGTTGCACAACTCCATTCTCCAATGTCTTTTTTATTCAAAGTTTCTTTTCAGAGGTCTTATTTATGTTGGAAATTTTCTAAAATGGGTATCTTTAAACAGCATCTCTTAAACAAAATATCTTTGTATATCTAACTTTCTAAGTTTTTTTTTTTTAAACAGCATCTCTGTTTTTCTTTTTTAAGATAGAGAAAAACTTTTTAAGTTTACTTGGTCTGCTCTTTGTATAGAGTACTAGATTAGGTTTCGTGCGTTGAACGGGTGTTTTTAAAGATTTATTGAAATTACCTAATTAATGTTATACCATTATTTGTATAACTTTTTTTTTTGACAGTATACTAATCTAATGTTTTATATTGTTTTATCTAATGAATGCAATCGTTAAAAAAAGACATGACCTGTATAATTAGTAATAATTGTAATATTTACTTTATTAACTTTTTTTATGTATAAATTGAGTTTGAATTTAATTTTATTAAAGAGGAATTGAAGACAATAAAAATTAGGGTCATTTAAAATACCAACTTATATCATATCAGAATTCCATACATGCCCAACAAATTTGTAATACTAAATCCACTAAAACTCAAACAACAAAATACAAAACGCAAAGGATGTTGAACATATAATCATTTTTTTGCTCTTTTCTCACTTAGTCCAACTCCATCGGTAATCCTAAGGTTTATTTCCTCGTCGGTTATAGGATCGTTCATGTGTGAATTTTGATTGTAGTGATATGGTGTTTATTGTTTATGATGCTGAAGATCCCGTTGATATTCTTACTTTAGAATATTCATTAGGATTTGAAATAATAATTATAAAAATACTAACGTTTTCATCAATCAATAGGAATTCCATTTCCATCAGCATATTGTTTGTTTTAAGATTTCTAGCTTACCACTTTCAAATAATGCACACTATGGTAGGCGATTTTGATCAAATTGATCAATAGTAAATTATGTTCCATCATTAGTTAGTGCTTGTTTTTTGTGTATAAATTGAATTTAATTTTGAGATTACTAAAGCTGAATTGAGGACAACAAAAATTATGGCCATTTAAAATACCAACTTATATCATATCAGAATTTTATATTTAACAAAGTCCTAATAACTCTCAATTCACCAAAATCCAAACAACAAAGCGCAAAATGCAAAACGCAAAGGATGTTGAAGGGATAATCATTTATTTGCTCTTTTCTCACATGCTTACCATCAGTATTACTTAGTCTAGCTCCATTGATAATCCTAAGGTTTGTTTCCTCGTCGCTTATAAGATCGTTCTTGTGTGAATTTCGATTGTAATGATTACTTGGTTGATTAGGTGATTTACTGTTTTTCATGCTGAAGATCCGTTGATTTACTTACTTTAGAACGTTCATTACGATTTGAATTTTTTTTTATTATAAAATACTAATCTTTTCATCAATCAATAGGAATTCCAATTCCACGTGCATATTTTTTTTTTTTAATATTTCAAGCTTACCAGTTTCGAATAATACGCACTATGGGAGGACGATAGAGACGATTTCGCTCAAATTGATCAATAGTAAAATATGTTCCATCATTAGTCAGTGCTGGAGAACTCATTTGTTGAAACTTTTGAATTTTGATTCAATAGTTTAACAAACAAAGTAAGATGAAGGCACAACTGAATGTATGATTCATTATCTTTGGTTTTATACTCATCATTTCCATTGTAATAAAAAAAAAGTTCGATTTTTTTTTTTATAGTTATGTTAAAGGAGGTTTCCTTTTTCCTTTTCTTTTTATGTTGATTCAATTTCTCCTTTTTAAAATTATTTTTAGAAACATTTAATTTCCTTTTTTAGTTATGTTTCCTTTTGCTTTTCTTTTTTGTTAAAAGTGATTCAGTTTTATTTTTTTAAGTTGATTCAATTTCCCTTTTTTAATTATTTTTTTCTAAATCTCCTTAATTTTGTAAATTAGATTAAACTATTACCTTTTTACATAAGTATTTTTTATGTTGGACGTGTTTGTTGTCTTTTATTAAGTTTTCTTTGATTCAAAATACAAATAATTAACAAATTGAGAGGGTAATTATTTCTAATTTTTATGAACAAATATTATTTGAATGTTTGAATATAAACAAATTGGCAAAAACATTTATGTTAAATATTTATCTTTAAAATAAAAATAATAACAATAAGAAATATCAAATTTTGTAATGACATGTGGATCAATTAAAGAATTTAATTACCGTGTACGTGTCGAGTTCACATCAAACGCGCTCAATTTTATATAATAAAATAGGCTATTTCAACATCTTAAAATTTTTAATAAATTGAATAACTTCCGTTAGCTTTACAAAGGGACCAAAGGCATATCAATGGTGGGGTTCTAGTTTTTTATTTTGGGTTATAAACAAAACTGCATGCAGTGATTTTATTGATGATTGTGACACTGCAGCAAAAAGAGAATAATAGCAACCTAGATGACAAGAACTTAGCCGTACATACACACATAGATACAAGCTTATCACCTGCCACATATTCACATGTTACCTTCAAGCACCACATTTTTTCCCCCCCTACACTTATACTTTCTATATATTAATTCTCATAAAATATCAACTTCGTTTTGTAATATATCACATTACTAGATGTATGGAGCTCAATAGAGTTGGAGATCAATAATGCTAAAAATTTAATACTTTCCTTAAATAGCAGGTATATATAAGTGTTTCGCAGTGACAGAGTGAGCCTAAACAGGTAAACTGCATCCCACGACTTAACTATTTAGGTATCTATTTTAGACATATTGCAGATGTATATATAGAAATTTACACGACTTGACATGTTCTTTTTTTTTTTTAACTTGGTGTTGCATAGATTTGTCTTACGTAAACAACCGAAATGGTGCGTTTCCCAATGATAAGGTTACCACACGACTCTGTCTATTGTCTCGTCTCTTTCTTTCCTCATCCCTCTAATTTGTCTCTACTTCACCTCTATTCTTCACTTTTCAGAATTTAAATTCATAAAATTATGGATGAGTCGTTTTCTCCATTCTTCTCTACTCTTTTTGTTCTTTTTGTTTCCTCATGTGTTATGCAAAACCACAAGAAGAAGAAGATATTCACATTTTCTTTAAAACCCGGAATCAAATGACCAAAACCCGGATCCTCAGCCCGACCCGATTCTCTTCTCCCAAATCATTACACGGGGGCGACGCCAACTTCATGGAACAGCTCCTTGTCCATTGCGCCACCGCCATTGACTCCAACGACGCCGCATTGGCTCATCAAATCCTCTGGGTCTTCAACAACATCGCCCCACCCGACGGGGACTCCACCCAACGACTCACCTCCTCTTTCCTCCGTGCGTTACTCTCACGCGCCGTCACCAAAATCCCCACACTCTTCTCCACTGGCGTCTTCCAACCGTCAGCCGACGAACTCCACCGGTTCTCACTAGTAGAGCTCGCCTCATTCATCGACCTCACTCCCTGGCACAGATTCGGATTCATCGCGGCCAACGCGGCGATCTTAAGCGCCGTAGAAGGTTACCCAACGGTTCACATCGTTGACTTAAGTTTGACTCATTGTATGCAAATCCCCACACTGATAGACACCATGTCAAGACAACTCAACAAACCTCCACTTCTCAAACTCACCGTCGTCTCCTCCGACTTGCCACCGTTCATCAACATTTCCTACGAAGAGCTTGGATCAAAACTCGTGAACTTCGCCACCACGCGTAACATTGAAATGCAGTTCACCATTATACCTTCAACATACTCGGATGGCTTCTCCTCACTCCTTCAACAGTTACGGATTTACCCTTCTTCTTCATTCAGCGAAGCCCTCGTCGTAAACTGCCACATGATGCTTCGTTACATCCCCGAAGAAACCCTAACATCGGGCCGCACAGTTTTCTTGAAACAACTCCGATCTCTGAATCCAACAATCGTAACCCTAATCGAAGAAGACGCAGATTTCACGTCCGAGGATTTGGTCACGCGATTAAGGTCAGCGTATAACTACCTGTGGATCCCTTTTGATACGACGGACACGTTTATGGTGGAGCAGAGACGGTGGTACGAGGCGGAGATAAGCTGGAAGATAGAAAACGTGGTGGCCAAGGAAGGTGTGGAGAGAGTAGAGAGAACGGAGACCAAGAGGAGGTGGATTGAGAGAATGAGAGACGCGGGTTTTGGTTGCGTGAGGGTTAAGGAAGAGGCGATTTCAGATTTGAAGAGGATGCTTGAGGAACACGCAGTTGGGTGGGGGATGAAGAAGGAAGACGACGATGAGAGTCTTGTTTTGACGTGGAAAGGTCATAGTGTTGTGTTTGCTACTGTTTGGAAACCGGTTTAGTCGGGTTAGCTTGGGTTTTAATTGGAGAGTCGTTCATACTTCGTGGTAGTAATATTATTTTGGTATGATTTCTGATTTTAAGTTTATTATAGTTTTATGATATCTTTGATTTTTAACATTACAAAAAAAACACGCGGGATTCTGAGACATTGGAAGGGAAGTACAAATTTTGGATGTGTGTTTTGTGATTGTGGACTTGAAACCGGGTGGTATATGTTCTTTGATTGCAAGTATGCTGAGGGGATTTGGAAGGTTCTAATGGGTGGGTAGTTAGCTCACCAGTACATAAACAAATGGGAGACCATAGTAAGGCTTCTTATGGACGAAGGTCAGGATAGGATCTATAAGTTCTTATTTTATTTTTTTTTTCAAGTGGCCATCCATACCATTGGGAGGAATAGGAACAGTTGCAAGCATGGTAAGAAACCATGTTGGAGTTTTAACCCAATTTAGTGCTTAGAACTTTGAGATAAACTAACTGATATATTGTGTTTTTGTCTCATTCTAACATTTGGTTTCTAGCATTTGTCAAGTTTTTTAGTGTTAGTTTGTCATGCATTTAGTAACATTTTAATTAATTGCTCATTTTAGGATTTTTATGTTGCATTCTTGCATATCCCATACATTATTGCATTTTTAGGTACTTTTTGGAGCATGGAACTTAGGGGCTATCTCAAAGACATTTATTTGGATTTGTGGATGAAATTTGGGGGCTTGGAGGTGAATGGTCAAGCTTTTGTTGAACTCTGAAGGTTTTCCGACAAGACTCCAACCAATGTGTCTTGAAGATGGGTTTGGATGAAAGTATTCCTCATCATGTATGGAGCTGAAACTTAAAGACAACCTTACAAATTGAGTAAACTTTCCAATGGAGGTGGTCTCATGTCATTTCAAGCTATGGTCAGAAAGTTACAACTGAAACAGTGGAGATAGGTCTGAAGATGCGAACAAATGAAGATAGACCGATCCACAAAAGCGATTGATCGATCCATTGGTTGATCAGGAACACAATATTTATCAAGTATCGATCAATCCCATTTGTGAATCGATCAATCCTAACTCTGTGAAGCCAAAAAAGGAAAGAATTTTCATACGCATTTTTTGCACCTTTAAAAGCCAATTTCTATCATTTCAAACGCGCTCTAGGTTATTTTTAAAAGAATCTCCAGCCTCCATTAGAGCCTTATTGCTCTTCTCTTTCATTTCTTTTGCTTTTGTATTGTTGGATTCAAGATTTGACTACCTTTCACTTGTGGAGAATTTTCTCTAAACGTTTATCTTGTTATTTCATTTCATTATAAATCTCTATTCAGTTATGTTCACGTTTATGCTTATGTCTATGTGTTCTTGGATGATGCGTGAGTAGTCTTCTAGTTAGATATAAGGGAATCTATGATTTGTTAGTCATTTAACTAGATGCAAATAGGTTAGTCATTTGGAATCCTCCTACTAGTGTTGCTGATAATGATGATACTTTAGCGCTTTTCGATATGATTTTTGGTGTTTTTAACAAAGAAACTATTTGATTGGAAACGTAAACTACTGGATTTCACATTTTTCTGTTTGCAAAATGTTTTTGTGAAAACAATGCATTTTAGGTCACAAATGGGCATTTTCTACCATGTCCAACAAGTCAATATTAGAAGTCCAAGCACGGATGATGAAGATGTTTATTTTGGAATAAAGTGAGGAGTTAGGACAATCAAGCCACGTGAGTTAGCTGTCACATGAGCTTGGAATCAAGTCGTTAGCCCTCAAGAGTAAGAAGTTAAGCCCAAATCATTGAAGGAGTATCCAGAAGCCCACATAAGATGAAGACCCAATCGACCGGAGCAGAGGCCCACCGATCGATCGAGGCCCAATAATTCAAGGAAGCTTCAAGAACAGGTTCAGCTATATGCCGTTGCATTTGGGGAGATATTAGATTTTGTTGGGATAATCACTGAAGATACTGAATCTTCAGAAACGCGTTTAAAGATATCAATCAATCAGTGAAGATAGATATGACCGATCGATCAGAAGGAGATAAAAACAAATATTTGGATTCTCATCCAAATCCTCTTCCTGATTTATCTCGGCCCACATCTCGACCCCCTCCCCTATAAATACAGACGACTGAAGCCAGAGAGAATCATCAGAAAACTGTCAAAAACTTCCAGGCATCCAGGCTAATAGTTTACCAGTTTCTTTCAGTTTCTTTTCTTTTATTTCTTTGATCATTGCTTCAAGGACGAAGTTTGTAAACTGTGCACTCCAGAGAAGCTATTTTGAACCCTTTTTTAATACAAGCAATTTTCATTATCATCATGACTACTTTTACCATGCCTGAGTAGTCTTTTAGTTAGGAATTGAGTTTTACTAGGAGGAATCATGGTTTGGTAGATAGGCAATAGGATTATGTAATGAATAGTTTATAGGCTTACTTTCATATCAGATCTTAATACAAATCATAAAGTAAATCTGCTACTAATACACCACTTAGAATAAGAGATCTAGAACTTGATAGTGAAAGCTTTTCTACTTATAGTTTAGTAGAATTTGATTTCTTGAACTTAATGCCTAGATTAATTGGTTGATCAGCCCATATGTTCTCTTTATGAAAAGATATATGTTAGAGTTAACTCGGATACCAATTGAACTAGACTGGCTAAGTCTGACCATAAAGATAGTCAGTTCTTAGTGATTTCAACTATATAGCCTAAACTAGGAGTTACATTAATTACTACACTGAATAATTCAAACCGTGATCCTCTGATGCATTACCTGACTTCATGACGCTTTTTATCATAAATCTTTCTCACGTTTTATTTGATTTTAGCATTTTCAGGCATTGGTCGATCGACCGCATAATTTGCATCGACCGAAAGGTGTCCCGATCGATCGACCAGTTCACACTTGTGGGGGTCGGATTTCACCCCCGAAGATTGATAGCATTAAACTAATAGTTTACCAGTTTCTTTCAGTTTCTTTTCTTTTATTGCTTTGATCATTGCTTCAAGGACGAAGTTTGTAATCGCTGCACTCCAGAGAAGCTATTTTGAACCCTTTTTTAATACAAGCAATTTTCATTGTCATCATGATTACTTTTACCATGCCTGAGTAGTCTTTTAGCTAGGAATTGAGTTTTACTAGGAGGAATCATGGTTTGGTAGATAGGTAATAGGATTATGTAATGAATAGTTTATAGGCTTACTTTTATATCAGATCTTAATACAAATCATAGGATAAATCTGCTACTAATACACCAC
>OVAP01006772.1:0-11401 GCA_900406295.1 Aurinia saxatilis
GACATTGTAGTGTCAAGGTCTTAATTAGTACCAAAAATACAAACTTATTAATGTCTTGTGGGTTTCTAGATACTCCTTCAGTAATTTGGGCTTAACTTCTTACTCCTGAGGAATAATGACACGATTCCAAGCCCATGTGAAAGCTAACTCATGTGNCGATTCCAAGCCCATGTGAAAGCTAACTCATGTGGCTTGATTGTCTCAACTCCTCACTTCATTCCAAAATGAACATCTCCTTCATTTGGGCCTGGACTTCCGATGTTGACTTATTGGACTTGGGAGAAAATGCCCATTTGCAACCTAAAAGGCATTTTTTTCACAAAACACTTTGCAAACAGAAAAATGTGAAATCTAGTAGTTTATGTTTCAAATCAGATAGTTTCTTTAATAAAAACACCGTCATATCGAAAAGCGGTAAAATATCATCATTATCAATGATCTTTCGTATGCAGCCTGTTAAGCATAGCTAGCCAAATGATGAATGCGTGTTTTGCTATATGATTACGGAACCATACCATATTATCCCAAGGAATTTCCTCCCCGAAGTTGTTTAAGGTCTCCCAAGTGCGTGAAGAAGAGAAGGTGGTGACAGAGTCATATTATGTGGACTAGAACCATTCATCATTAGGCGTTGTATCAGATGGAGGCTGGAGTAAACTGATCGTGTTGCGGAGAGGATTGTGCCGCGAGGATATGGAGGAGGAGAAGCACCAGTCGCCATTTCGAGTTGCCTCAGCGACTCTTGAATCTAGGGGAAGGCCGAGGACGATAGGACCATTCGTTCCCATGATATCCAGAAGAGGACCAAGAGAGGACCAGCAGTCAAACCAGTAAGAAGCTGTGTTGCCGTTCCCAATATGTGCCCTTAAGAAGCAGATGGCAATGGGTCTCAACTTTGAATTGTTTTCCATAGCCAAGAGCCTTTTGTTCCCTTCAAGGTCCAGAAGATATTGAATCTGTTTTTCATCGAGACAATGCAATTTAAGTTTGGGGGAGATAGCTAGTAGCTAATATTCCTCTTACTTTTTTTTTATCTTCTCTTTGTATAGTTTACATGCATTGCACTGTACATTGTTAAAACCGATTAAAATCCTAAATGTTTTTAAAAATTATATAAAACCAAAAAATATTTTTATTTTACATCTAGTTGCATTCATACTTTGGCTTGTTCAATTTAGGTTGCATTTCTCATTAGCATAAGGGTACAATGATGATATTACTCCTAATGATACTAATATTTAGCTCCTGTAGATGAATTGTTTAATAGTGGCATTCATGAACTTGTGGATTTACGAAAAACTTGACTTAGCACCTTGATCTCTTCTCCTTAAATTCCTTCTTTTTTGTGAAAACTCGTTTGATTTGATTCAATCCCTAGTCATTTGAACTTAACTTGATTTACTTTTCTCGTTTATGGCTTTTTGATCAGTTTCATGGATTAAACACATTGCATTCAAGTCATTTTGCCCTTTCTAACACTCTTTTATGACTTAAATAATCTCCCCACCTTTGAAGCCCAAACCTTTTATTTCAATCCAATGCATAGTTTCTTTGAGTGATGCCTTTTTCTTTGAATGTTTCATGTGTAAAAGCTTGCAAGAATTATGGTGACACGTCTTTTTCTTCCAGTAGTATTAGTCTCATTGGCTAATCTAGGTGAGATTGGGATCTGTTAGTCTCATGTAGAGTTGCTTCGAGAGAATTCACTTGTTGAGAGTTGGTGAGTGAAAGAAAGAAATGAGTTTGGGGGAGTGGAAAGTTAAAGAAAGAGTTTGAGCTCATGTGAGTATTATGAACCAAAATGGTTAAGTAAAGAAGTTGTTTATTTAGTTGATGATCCTTTTGATTTGATTTTAGAATGCGCATCCTAAAGAGTAATTGTTAACTGAAAAAGATAGAGATTGCTCTTGAGCTAAAAAAGAAAATTTAAAAAAAAGAACACAAGTCTAGTTTCCAATAAAAGTTCTAATGATTTAGAATTCAACAAAGAATAAAAAAATGAAAGGGAAAATGAAATCTCAAGAATAATCTAAGTAAGGTTAGGCATTCGGAACTTCGGAGAAGAATCCTAATTGTCGCAAGAAACAGACGAGTTCGATCGACACCTATAGAGTGTCGTTCGACACCATCCGTGTAAAACCAGTCACCATCTTAATTCCTAAACATGAACTCTAATGCAATGCAAACCAACTTCCATTGAGCAAGCAATCTATAATTAATTCCTAGCAAACCAAATGTATTTGTGAATTCTAGAGGATTAATTATGCAGTAATTCTAGGTTAAATTGTTCACAAACTATATAAATCAAATTCCTTTGTGAATAAAAAGTGTACTCTTCTAAGATTTATTCAAGCAATTATTAACACTTCCATATATAATCTCCAAAGAAAAAAACCTAAAACCTAGAAAGTAAACGATAATCGAATTGCTAATTACAAGTTTGAAAAATTTAGTTATCTTTTCAAAATAATTAACCTATGATCTATACTCTAGGTGATCAAACTAGAACTAGCACTAAACTAAATCTAGAGGAAGAGTTAAGGGTGTAACCTAATTTAGACTTATGGCTAACATAAATTCATCTAAACCTAAGAACCTTAAACCTAACAAGAGAACTACTCAGACATAGTTAAGCAAAACATGATGTAATAATTAATGAAAGCAATAAACTGAATAACTCAAATAATAAAGATGGTTCATGGGTTTCTTTTCCCTTAAAAACTCTTAGAGAATTAGAAAATTGTATGAACCTAAACAATGGCTTAAATATAGTATTTACAGGACTAGGACGATTTTTAGAATTGGTAAATTACTATATCTAATTTTCCAAAAAGATATGATTTAGAAATTTGGCTTAAACTCCGTCTGGTGTGGAACGACACCAGGGTGGTGTCGTTCGACACCCACTTTTCTATTTTCTTCGTTTGCCTTTTCTTCTCTTCAAACTTGATCCATTTTTGCTCCATAATTTACCAAGGGCCCAAAAATAATCTATGTACCTAATAATAATAATATAGACTCGATAGTATATATATATATATATATGTTATTAGTATAAAACGGTAAAAACTAGGATATACCATAAAGTGGATAAGGATTTATGAATGAGATTCGTTTTCCTAGTCTAATAACTCTAATAAGAAAGATTTAAAGTCAGGTTTTGGTTCATATTAAGTAGAGTAAAAAATCAAAGTAAATGCAAACCAAAATATGTAGGGGAAACTTGAGCATGGAGTTTCTGAATTGATCATCTCAAACAAGACCTGTAAAAATGGTCACTAAGCCAAAAACTCAAGCGTATAATCGAGTAAGGTCCTTAGAAGTGATAGATGGTTGGTACCTCATTTGCCTCCAATTGAATCAAGTGACCTCTTTCTTTGTCTTATTTTCTAAAATTAAAGGACTTTACATGAAATAGGTGAAGGTATACCTGGATTACGACATTAGTAATGCTTCATCATCTATCATATTGGTTAAAGGAAGTCTGTTCTTCATTTGGGTTTTCATCGATCAACTCAGGCATGCATTCGATCGAATCACATAGTGAAATGATTGAATTATGCATTACCTCCTGATTAGTGTTGAAGTTTGCATCTTGTTGTTGAAGCATTGTGTAAACAAGTTGATTCGAATCCTGTGGCCTCTAGTTTTCTTGATGAACACTGATGTGATGTTAAAAACATAGGTCATTCGATCAAATATGCTTCATGCAGATCATTTTCATCAAATCCTATTTTCCCGAGACACTAACAAAAACATCAAAAAGACTAAACAAAAAGTAAATCTAAATGTATCAGTGGGTTGCCTTCCACTCAACGCCTTTGTTTAAAGTCGTTTATCTCGACTTGGTGGCACGATGTTAATCGCATGTATCGAAAGGTTGATTCAATGCACCTTTTGTACTTGTCCTATTTTCGCAAAAAGAAAGGTATTAAAAGAAAAGCACAATTGTTCATAAAAAAGGGACAAAATTCTTTGCAAAGAAGCTTAAAGTAAACATATCATGCTTCTTGCGATGATCCTTGATTTTCATATGCTCATTAGAACCAAAATTATTTGATGAAAAGATGAAGTCCATACCATGTTTAAAAGAATTTTTAGAAATGGAAATGTATTCATAACCTGTAATGTGAAGATCACTATCTAGAATTGTAATGGGTTCACTTTCTTCATGTAAAACATGTTGTTTAAGCTCAAGTTCCATTTCGGGATCTTTATGTCTTTTTGTGATCTCATTTTTATCCACATGATGCTTGATTCCTGAAAATTTTGTTGTTAAAGAATATTCCATAACATCACATACATGTGGTTCTTTTTATCAATGTTTGTGGGTTCATCATCGTAGATTACTCCACTGAAAACATCTTGAAGTTCATCAAGAGTATTGTAAAACTCTTATTGGGGTCTATCTTTGATTCTTTCACTTCATAGACATTGTTGTCTTTGCTACAGGTAAAGCTCAGAACATTAGGTCCATCAACCCAATTGAAAGGAGAATACCTTTCGTCAATTGGTTCCAAGTCAGAAGACATTTGAATTTCTTCAAAATGTTCTTTGTTGTTCGGCATTCGATCGAATGACGTCTCAGTTCAATCAAATTGGCCTTGTTTTTGTGTTTATTTAAGTCAGGTCGTGTTGCAATCAAAAGAAAAGCAATCCTCTAGGCATGTATCATAGAACTCAGAAGAAAAATCAGTTTTAAAAAAGATTTAGATGGATAAAGAATTACTTCCTTAAGTGCTTTATTCTCGCGCTCCAGCTCTTTAATCTTTTATTTCAATGCCGTATTTTCTTCATGTTGCTCTCTGATTTTCTTGTTTTTACTCTTCAGAAAGTATGCATAGGCTTCAAATGATGTTTATGTGACAAAAGAATTTGTGTTAGGCATTTTAAAGACATTTTCATCGATAAACTTACTCGGTGGATTATAAAATCCTAGGTGTTTCATGCCGTATTCTTTAAATTCTTCCTTAGAAGTTTTAATTCAGGGGATGGACTTAATTCTTTTATCCTCCTCTCGGTCTCTGCATTGATTTTGTTCCACGCTTCGTCGAGCTTGTCTTTGAGATTTGCCTCTAATTCTCCTAACTTCTTCATCAACCGTTGATAACATTCAAATGATATCTTTGGTAATTCTCCAACACAAGAATATGGATCTCCTGCATATCTCGTTGCTATGTAATCCATTCTCCTCCAAGCAAATGCCTGAATTAAAAGAAAGGAAATATGCAAAAACTGAAAATTTCAAATATGCTGAAAATAAGAAAAAAAATGCAAAACGAATGCAGAAAGAGAAAAGCTTAGGCTGAAATCTACTCTTAATGCTAGTGGTACAGTTGTTTCTCCCCGGCAACGGCAACCAAAAAACTTTATGGGGATTAAGTTTTCATTCAAAATAAACCTGAAAGTGCACAAGCTCTCGCAGTGGTACTTAGGGGTCAAATTCACGGGGAGCAAAGTGTACACAGTAACACACTCGATTTGACCTGAGCTAAGGAACAAACTACGTTTTTTCTAAATCAATCGAATGATTTTGCCAATCAATCAAATGAAAGGGTTTTTGTAAATATGCAAAATTAAACAAAAGATAAATAACAAATGTTGGGTTTCAGAGAATTCTCTAGGGTTCACAGATTAAGCTATTTTGGATTCTAGGCTGATAAATCAGGATAAGTAATCAAGCGAGTCGTAAATTAATCTTCCTATTTTCATAGTCATGGTTAAAAATGTTTAACATCCTAGTTCACTAAATAGTCACAAACGGTGAACTTGAAAAGCAAGCCGCAGAAGTTGATACTCATCATTTAATACTAGTTCTTATCAATCTAATCAAGTTGTCAAGATGAAGAGATCAATATATAACAAATCACCTACGGTGTCAATCTAAGCAATCATGTGATAAGTATAAATCATATCCTATTTGTCAAGCCATGAAAAACCTATTGAAAACTGTTAATCCCAACAAAAGAACTACTCAAATATGATAGCAAAAACCATAGAAAAGACAGAAGAAATCAATATCATAAATAAATAGAAAGGGTTCAAAAAGCGAAATAGCAAAAGGATTTAAAGAGAAATTAAAGTTATTTATGATAGCAAACGTTTGGAGAAGCTTTTTTGAACCCTAGTTCTATGATAGCAAATGAAAGTTATTTATGATAGCAAATAGAAAGGGTTCATAGACATATATTTTCAAGATTTCCTAAAATCTCAAGATCAAGATTTTAAGCAATTCTTTTATGTTAGTTCCCTAGTTCTAAAATTCGTCCAGACCCCATAAATACTTTTACACAGCCACTGTTTAGGCTTATGCATTAATTTTTTTAGAGAGAATTTGTAAGGGAGAGAAGTATCCTTTGAGCCTTTTTCTCATCTTTTTTCTTTGATATTTTATGTTATTTTCAATTAATGTTTGATGTTTTGTTTAGCTATGTTTGAGTAGATCTCTTGTTAGGATTAGGTTTATTAGGGTTTAGATGAAGAATTGATAGTCATATTGTGAAATTAGGTTGAACATTTAATTCGTCCTCTAAATTAAGTTTAATGCTAGCTCTTGATTGATCACCTAGAGTCTAGATCATAGGTTAATTATTATACATGGAAGTGTTAATCATTGCTTGAACAAATTTTAGTAGAAATAATGATCTATTCACACAGGAATTTGGTGTAGATAGTTTATGAACAATTGAACCTAAGTTTATTGCATAATTAATCTCTTAGAACTCACAAAGGAGTTTGGTTTGCTAGGTTTTAATTATAGATTGCATGCTCAATGGAAGTTGGTTTGCATTACAATACAAATAATAAAAAAAAAATCCTTAAAATACAACACTTTAAAAGTGTTAGTTCCAAAAATACCATCATAAATTTTATTTTCAAAAAATACATCTCAACATAAAATATCAGAATTTGTTTTTCTTTTGGAGAAATGGAAAATATTTTTGGTTAAAAGTGAAAAATAGTTCTATATATAAAAAGAAAATAATAATGCAGTGAAAAATAGGAAAGAAAAAATGAAAAATATATCAGACAAATGCAGTGAAAAATTCAGAAGTGTTAGTTCCAAAAATACCACCATACCCCTAATGAAAGCTTTTCAAAAAGCAAAATAGCAAAAGGATTTAAATAGAAACAGTTCAAGGAGGATGAAATCTTCTCCTTTACAAGTTACAACAAAAAAACGAAATAGCAAAATGATTTAAAGAGAAATGAAAGCAAAGTGCTATGTCCTGAGAGTTTTGGTGAAAGGAGAGGCACACCCTTCTCCTGACACGAAAATATCTCTATATAGAGTGTGTGGATCGTCCAGGGGCTTCAGTGAACTGATAAGGGAGAATCAGCTGAGGAGAATCAAAATATTTGATCTTATCTCTTCCATTCGATCAGATACGTTAGTGATTCGATCGAATGTTATCCAAAAATATATTTTGGTAACAACTGAATATATTCTCCGAAGTGTTTCAAAGCTTTTCGGAAAAATAAAGTCCGATTCGATCGAACTGCATTGTCATTCAATCGATTTCCTCATGAGCTCTTCATTGGCTGGTCTTTATTCGCTTTAGAAAACATTTTGGATCTCATGTGTCGAATCCAATGACCATTCGATCGAATGTCCTTCGCGTTCTTCGACTGCTTTATTTCGAGACTGTATAATCTATCTTCAGTAGAATTCTCATAACTTACTATCTAAACTTTGAAATTGCTTCATTCCCCTTGCAGATGAAATATGACATCTTCCTCTATCTTGTGTCAAAATCTCAGAACAATCTATGAAAGTAAAGTTTTCATATAAGGCCAAACGTCTGATGCGTGGAACTGTTCCTCTACACCAATCTTCAGTGTTAAAGGCTTAACTTCTTGGTTGTTGGAATGAATGAATTGACTCCAAGCCCAAGTGACAGCTGACTCACGTGAATTGATTTTCTTAAATTCTCACTTCAATCCTAAATGCACAACAAATTCATTTGGGCCCGAACATCTGGTGCGAAATTGCAGAACTTGGAGAATAATGTGCAATTATGACCTAAAATCATATAAAATATATAGTAAAAACCGATAAAATATGACCTCTATCACTACCATCATTTACCAAAACTATTTTTCTATACAGTTGACAAGTTTGTTAGGATTTAGGGCTTTAGGACTTAGGGTTTAGTGAAACTATATGGTTTATGATTGGCTTAGGATTTCTATCTAGGGTTTATGGTTAAGGGTTAAACCCTTTAAATTTAGGATTTAATGTTTAATAACTGTTAAGTTTTAATTTATACGGTTTGAGTTTATATTTTAAGGGTTTTTAGGGTTTATGATTTGATGTGTTGTATTTTATGCATGTTTGTACCCTTTTTCATATCATTTAGTCTCAATTGTCATGCATTTGCGTTAGTTTATTTTACACTCATCCACATTTTTAGCTTGCATTAAGGACTTTATCTTGCATTTTTTCATTCCATATTTGCTTGATTTAGGTACTTTTGGAGCTACTTGGACATGGAGAAGACTTGGATGAAGCTTGAAGAACAAATGGATGAGCAATTGAGCACAGGAGGAGGCAAAGAAGTGAAGAAACAAAATTTTGAAGTAGAAGTGCACCTGGATTGGACACCAGATCGGACAAGCTGTCCGATCTGTGTGCACATGGATTTGGCAATACCCTGTGCACTGAGATTGGATGACCAGTCCGATCTCCTCACCCGATCCAGATGACATGGAAATCCCTTCCTTTTATTTTGTTGAACTTATCTTAATTATGTTGACTTTATCATTTTTATCTTTAAATACTTTTATGTTGTCACTTTTAGAGGATAAGTCATATCTTTAGAGAACCACCAATAACACTCTCTTGTAATCCTCTTGGATCTTGTTCTTAAGGTTGAAAGATTTGATTTTTGGTTTGAGATTAGGAGTGAGTAGTCTCTCTATTAATTGATGAGTTTGGTAGATTAATGGGTGATTATTGTTGATCTTGTGGATGAGGGCTAGTTTTTATTGTTTCCTTAAGCATCTTGTATGATCAATGCCATTTCTACTCTAATTCATTAGGAATAGATCATATGCATTTCTCACACCTAACAAGTGTTTGATGAAATGCTTGAATGAACGAAATGTTTTGCTTTGTCATCTTAGCCATTGAGGAATGAGTTAAGGTGCTTAGGGCGTCTCCAACCCCACTCCAAATCTCACTCCGAACTCCATTTTTTAGTAAAAGTATCTCCAACCCCACTCCATATCCAACTCCAAATTGGAATTCCTCCGTTTTTCCTCCATATTTGAAGAAAAAATGGAGTTCCTCCATTTTGGAGTTGGATTTTTTAATTTATAAAAACATCCTTAATGTATAGATTATTTTCATTTTAATACTTAAATAGTTCAAAATATGATTATATTTATTAAAAATTGCAATGATACTAATAATTAAATAAAAATACATTAAATTATATCGATAAACAACATAAAATAAATTTAACAATATATTATTTTTATTTTTCATCAAAACTATGGTGATATTTAATCAAAATTGTAATATTTGTATTTTTCTTTTGTTTTAATTTATGTTATGCAATGTAATTTTATTTCTATTGTAATTTTTAATTAATACAATAATGTGATGTTATTAAATTATTATAAATGTAAAATAAGTGGATAAAATCTGTAATTTTGATAAATATAAGGTGTTTTAACAAATTTATAATTACATAGAAAGCTCTTCTGGAGTAAAAAATGGAGTAACAGGTTGGAGATGGTCTTAGTGGTTGATTGGACTTGAGTTTTCTTGCTTGGATTTCAATGACTTGGCGTTTGAAAAATTAGTCAAATTGATGATCTCCAAAGGGATTAACACCAAAGAGATATAGGTTAATCTATAGATTAGTGGTTTTTTGCCTAAAATTGTTTCTAATGCTTGTAAACTAGCCTCCACAAGGTCATTACTAATTACTCATGACCATTATTGCTGTGTGGGCGAAAATTCACACAACCAAAACTTGTCTACGAAACGATTAGGGATCGTCGACTATATCTCTGTGAACCGCTCGAAAGTAAGAGAACAGAAAGCAATGGAAAAAGACTAAAGAAGTCGGGTCGTTTTATTGATAGAATTCTCAAGGATTACAAGCTACTTCGAGAATTCAAGGTCTGAGAGAATGAGAAGATGATCTAAGACCTTCGACCTAATAGATACTATATATACTGCTAGCTAAACCGCCTTGGGGCCCAAGCTCCTTGTGGGCCGTCTTTCCCTTTCCTCAGATGAACTTCCTTTTTCTCTGATCGTTTTTGGGATAATTTCCTCTTCTCCGAAATGTGATGAATATACTCGTTCTCGCACCTTCTTGATTGACGGCGTTCGGATTCCTTCGTAGGGTTATGCTCTTGACGGAAATGGGCCCACAACTTGGAACCGGGTTATTTGGCTAGCTAGGAATGTTTATGGGCCCACGAGATTAACCGATAATTTCGTGGGTCGTATGTGCTCTGATGATCACCTCGTTAAAAACCTTGGTAAGTAAAACCACGTGGGAAAAGACCTTACCGAGGGAAAAAGAGTATGATCACGGATATGAAATGTTCTTCGTGAGTCATCCGATTGTCGATGGCTGCAAACATTGATCAATCGGGACCCACGGGATGACTTGGGTCGCCAAGTTCGTATGGAGACCATTATGTGAACCATGCATGGTTGCTTGTCCGCGGGACGTGTCGAGGGACGTTGTCGAGGGAGTCGTGGCCCGCAGATGTTAAGCAAAAAAATCATGGCCCGCAAGCTACGTTATGATGTAGCTCACGACCCACGCGATAAGTCGTGGCCCGTGAGCTACGTTGCAATGTAGCTCGCGACCCACCCGATAGGTCGTGGCCCGCGAGCTACATTGCGATATAGCTCGCGACCCATGCGGTCAGTCGTGGCCCGCGAGCTACGTTACGAAGTAGCTCGCGACCCACGCGATAAGTCGTGGCCCGTGAGCTACGTTGCGATATAGTTCGTGACCCATGCGGTCGGAAAGACCATGGAACGTATCCTCGGAAGGATTGTGGGACACATCGGAAAGGTCAGAAGGGTCGTGGCCTGCGGACATGGAAGGATATCCATGGCTCGCGAGCCACAACACGCTCACGTAGCCCGCAAGCCACACTTGGCTTGCATGGCCCGCTATTTCTTTATTCGTCGTGGCTGCGAGCCACACTTGGCTCGCATGGTTCGCGAGTTGTTTGCTCGTCGTGGCCCGTGATATACCTCATATTTTACCGGTTTTTATCATAATAAACATATAATTATTTATGTTTTAGAGTCTATTGATATACCTCATATTTTACAGGTTTTTATCATAATNGATATACCTCATATTTTACAGGTTTTTATCATAATAAACATATATTTATTTATATTTTAGAGTCTATATTA
>OVAP01006773.1:0-11401 GCA_900406295.1 Aurinia saxatilis
ACATCTCCACACCACGCCGAGCTCGTACGATGAGGTACGATGAGATCTCCTTTTTTAAAGGGTCTTGTACTATATAAAGATAAATATAAAGTAAAAGAAAAAGCAAGGGTATATTTGTATTACTGTATTGTGGGAACTAAATATTATGTAAAACCTAATTTTAAAAGCAAAAGGTAAATATTCACCTAATTTTCCCATAAGAAAATCACATAATTATAAGAAGAAAAATTTTGTAAGAAAAAATTTTATATAAGAAGAAAAGCATGTAAGAAGAAAAAAAAAGTACAAGAGTAATTTTATATAAAGGTATATGAATAATTTTGTTTTTTCATTTTAATATAAAAACAATTTTTTTTATAGAAACTAATTACTTACCAAAAAAGTAGTATACAATGCAATTTCCCTATATTTTTTAATGTAGGTGAATCATGTACCTACTAAAACTAATTTTCGCATTTCAAAAGAATTATTTTCCAGAATTTTACATTACCATAATTATAAACTACAATTACTTAATGGTACAGGAGAGTATGAAGATTTGAACTGAGCTCTATCTTTCACTGAAGGATTCAAAGAAGAAAACAAAAGGCAACGGGAAGCTATAATACATTAAGCAACAATAGCATATCTGTTTTTGCCACCATTACTAGCAGTAAATTGATTTTCCGTTTAGTGTAGGCAAACAATAGGACTTCCTCAGGCACCAGAATCGTATAGGAAACTTACTCAATCGCGTGCTTATCAGACTGACGAGAAGTGTAATGTGCAGAAAGTAAAAGGAGAGAAAGAAAAGCGCTGGCCACAAAAATTGCATCAAACCATCGATGATAGAAATCAAACTGAATATCCCCACCCAATACATCAGTTATGATTCCCCTGCCAAATGACACAAATCAAGCTTCAGATTCCAGTTTAGATCTTTTAAACAGTTAATATATTTGGACCAACGTTATTAAGCTAAAATTTGCAAAGGTGGTTTCTTCTATCTTATTAGCCTTTGTTTAATCCAAGAAAACATTAACACAAACTCTAAACACGACAAACTGGCAACTACTTCGATTGCTTAATGATAGGATATTAGGTACTATCAATACTCAGTACCTGTACTCATTTCTCAAGCTTTTTCTGATAAGAAGAATGGAAGACAAAAAGTACATCCCCATGATTTCAGATAGGAAAAGCACAACATTGCTTGAAGACCCACTTCCCACTCTCGAGACTGCAAAGAAAAACTGCACCATCCACAAACTCCAATTCATTAACCAAAACTACAGCATTCAAACTCGAGAGAATTCAGTGTGTAGTTAGTTATGTTTCCACTACAATCATGACACTATCTCCAATTTCAAAGCATAAATTCTGAAAACATTCTTTCATTATATTAGGTCGGATTTGAAATGAGAAGAGGATTGGATAGAGTTACTTCGACAACAATATATGAGCTATTTAATCGCTCTACGTTCACTATTTGGTTTTCTCAAAAATGTGACTAGTACCTTCACGATTATCGCCAGTTTAAAACATGAAAACATTTAACTATCATGTGAAAACGAACGCCTCTAAGAGATAACTTGACTTAATAGTGGGGAGATAAGCTTGAAACTACATCAAGAACTGTATTATCTCCACGATATCAAAAGCTTTAGGAGTAGCCTTGGTTGCATAAGTGACAGTATAGAGACACATCAGTGAAAACAATCGAGAAACTATAATCACAATTCACCTTCATCAAATTCGACAAAAATCCCCGCACAGAAATCACAATCAACATCCCAATGAACAGCAGGGAAATATACTGCAAACAAGAGAGAAAGAAACATAATTAGAGCAAAATTGCACAATCCAGCAAACCAGGCACAGAGATATTGAGAAGTCTGAATATATTTCACATATTTATGATATATAGTCAATCCATATAACTAGGCCCTAAGAAAGCTCTGATCTCTATAACTGGATTACTATGCATGGATTACTATGCATAATGCATCCCATCAAAGGACTAGAAAAAGTGAGTTATAAATGACATAGAAATGCTTTAGGTTTTCAATTCAGGAAAGAAAGATGTTGAAAAAAAAAAAAAAAACCGTCCACATAGGATTTATTTTGCTTATTTATTCCACTATCAGAGATAGCCAAAGCAAAGTAACACAAACCTGTGAGAGCAATGCCGCATCTACTCCTATATCAAACCACCGCAAAAATATGCTGATCATCATCGTGACAGGGTCTTTTGTCCCGGCCTGTAAACAAACTGATTACTAGCAATTTCAAGTAGTAGACTCACACATATGATTTGGTAAAGGACAATAATGATGGGTAACTGTACATGACATAAGTAAGCCGGAAAAAAAAAAAAAAGAGAGAGAGAGAGACATAAGTAAGGCCTGTAGGTACCTCTTTGAAGACAACACTTTGTAGAGACTGCAAAAACAAAACAGAAAAAATAGAGAAACCACTGTTACATTTTCACAGCTACAACAGGGAGAAGAATTTTAATAAGGTACATAACAAAAAAAAAAAAGTTATTAACTGATTAATGTCATAAGTAAGGCATAGGTAGAATGAGAAAATTACAAAACTGCACAAAAATAAAGAGTTCCAGAGAGAATAGGTAGATGGACGATCGGAAAGAACTGTCCAAACCAAATTATTAACTGATTTCCCAACAAGGAAAGGCTTTGAATGGTAATAGAGAGAGAGAGGAACAGTGATAAGAGCGGAAAAAAGTGAATCATTCAAAGTTTGGATGGAAGGTTTTAGTCGAGTATGAATATAATAGGCACTTGGGAAGGTTCTTAGTTTAAAGTGTTCATTGTTTTTATTACGAAAAGAAAGTGTTGATCAGAAGAAAGCAAAAAGTATTGAATGGAAAGGTATTCCCACTGATAAAGCAAAACATTGGAGTATCATCGAGGAATGATTCAGTAATTTATTTTCCAATCCTCTAAAAGTGATACCAGTCAAAACCAAAAACCCACACGAATACCAACACACATGTTAAACAGTTTTAGTTTGATCCATGCCTCAAATATCTATTAACGAAACCAGCATTGATCAACAAGAGCTGTTTCCTTATGCATAAGAAACAGTTTAAAATCATCTTGCCATTGATACGAGGACAGGATAGAGCTAAAATATTAAAAGCTAGAACCTCATAAAAACAAAAATTACCTTCAACATTTTATACACACAGTAAATGGAACATGCATAACCAAGTAAGTTCTGCACATGACCCCTCCAAGTTCTAGAAAAAGCAGCAGCATCCTGCAAATGGGATGAAGTCAGAAAAATCTATGAAAATATTACAATTACAGAGTACTAGTCTCAAGAATAGAACTCAAATAACGTAAGATGCGACCATTAAGACACTGAGTAGACTTCTGTAGTGAATCAAAATCAAAGCAGCTGAAAGAGAACCTTTGCTTGACGGAGCTCATATATTTCCAAAAATAACTGCTTTGACAGCTCTTCTAGAGCTTCTACTTCTGCCTCCATAATTTTGATGTCTTCACAAGGAAATATATCGATAAATTGGAGGTATATCGCAAGATAAACTAATCATGTAAAAGACTAATCATTCCCCGTCTACACTTGAAACTGAATCATCCTATGCTAGAAGTTCAATCTCCCAGCAAGTGCCAAGGTGTTAATCACTCAGTAAAAACATTAATCCCGAAAAACAAGGACAAAACTGATTTCATGTTGGTTCGCATGAATACCTAGCTTCTATAGTAGATTAATGGTCAACTGAACATTTGTATGGACCAATACAGACGTTAGCACCAACATTACTTTTTAGTTCTAGAGTCTTTTGTAAAACAAAAAAGGACAATACATGTCCCCATTCTTGTTGTAGTTGATCCAATTACCAACAACTTCATCAGAGCGCAGAATACATCCTCGAATATAAAGTAAAGTAATAAAAATCCTAGTTCCAGAACATATTCCCTTCCGACCAGACTCATTCTCCACGAGCCAATCAGCCAAAGTCGCTAATAATTATTATGATGAACATTTTTTAACGTTAAAAATCATCTCAAAGAAAAACATTCAGAGCACACTCAATTTCAGTATCTACAACGAAAAAGATAACAAAGGTATGAAGCACAACAGCAACTAAAAACCAAAACACATAAACTGACCTTGCTCCTTTTGGTCATCTTGAACTGACCGCACAACAGTCCCAACAATTCTTCTAAAGAAAGAGTTACCTTTCTGATTCTGTGAGAAAAACGCATCAGATTATTAGCTCCCAAACTCATCAGCTATAAAGGCATGTTGTTTAAGGATAGAAAACAGATAGCAGATCATGAATCTGACAAACTCACCATATGTTTGAATAAAGCAATGAAATTAACAAAGAAGAATTTAGGTACCCACTCACAAAATGAACTTGCAGCTGAGCAAGGAACCAAGACCACAGATTTTTTCCTCGAGAGGCAAAAAAACTCTCCAGTGTTGTATAAATAATACATAGTCTTGGTTCCTTTTACAGCACCATTATTTTATCAGTCTATGGTAATACAGAAAAGCCTTTCTGGTCGGTTGCTGATTGATGTGAAGAAAAGTGTCAGGACACTATCATTTCAGAGTACAGTGAGCAGACTGAGACATAGTATGAAACAGCCTTCATCCACAAGATTGTATAAGAATGACGACACAAGAACAGAAATGGAAAGAATATAAAACTAGACAATACAATCATATATAAAGTATGGTAGAAGAAAGAATGCCAACAAACCTCTTCCGATCCTTGACTCCGTTCCACCTCCAACTGACACAAAATAATTTTCTTCTTCTTTGCTATGCACGTCTCAGTTGACTGCATCAATTGCTTTTCCAAAGATATTATATCTGCTTCTTCAATCTCCCTATATGAGAGAGGATCAAAAGTGCTGTTAGAAAGCAATATCCTGTGTAACATCCAACCAACACAGCGGATATCTATCAGGGTAGGCCACCTCATGCATCACAGAATTGACAAACGTGAATATGCAATATAAGTTTCCATAGTGTGTAGCTTCGTATGATAACTCGGCATATTTTCAGTCCTAGTTAATTTTTCTCTGTACACGTATTTTGATTTGGTCTTGGAAGGATATGCAGGAATGAGAGTACCTAATGAAGAGGGAAATATAGCTGTAGGGCAAATTGACAGCTCCAAATCCTGATAAGACAGCCATTAAGGTGACACCAATGACTCCAATTCTACTGACAAGCTGGGGCATGGTAAAAAAGCCTTTATCTGGTGAAGGCATAGGAAAATGAACTCCCATACGCCAGAAAGCGTAAAGGAAAGCTGTCAAGAATAAAAAAGCCCCGGCGGAGGCACGCTCCCTTCTGACACCATTATTGCGAAGCATCAAATAGCAGTGGTAGTAGGGCAACATGAAAACCAGAAGCAGTATCAAACAAAACAGATCCACCTTCCAGTTTATCATCCTCGCCTCTCTGGACAGGACAGGTATGATCTCGAAGAGAACCAGCTGCAACAGATTGCAAGAGAAGGCGAAGACGACGCTGAATATGATCTGAACCAGAGCTCGCTTCTCTTCGTACTCCTTGTATAGCCGCCGGTTCAGGAACCAAAGACCTGCCCACCCTAATAGACACAGCGATCCCAACACCACCGTCCCTTGGTACATTGCCCACCCGTAACCACCCATCGCCAATGCAGATCTCTTTCCTTTCTTTCGATTCACTATTAATAATAAAATATATAAGAAAAAGGTATTTAAGATTACCTCAATTGTTCGTTTAACTAGGGTTTATTGTTTCATCATCCCCTCCACCACCACCTTCTGACACTACTTGAACTCGCACGGAGGAGAGCTTTAACCTAAGCAACCATCCATTGAGCTACGCACTAGTTGTCATACAGATACCACAACTTTTACTGTACTACATCTCAAGCCAGTTACTCCATTGAGTACTGCTATTAACAAATTGCTTAATAAATATTAAAAAATTATGTGTGTAAAAATAATGATATTAAGTTGCTAAAAACTAAGCAATTCACTCTAAAATTTCTTATTTAAGCAATTTTTAAATGAATTATTTAAATTTTAAGCACCTCATGTATTTTTATATCATTACTTTTGTAAATATATTTTTTTAATATTTCTTAAGCAATCCATTAAAAAATATGGATAGAGGTGGTCTTACACCGTCTCTTCCACATCACCTCGTCTTTTTTTTTTTTTATCATAACACTCACTTTAATTTTAATTTTATTATCTTCCGTATCATCATATATATTCAACACTTACTTTAATTTTATCCCACCAATTTTATTTCATATTTTTATTTTGTTATGTTTTTGTTTTTGTGACCTATTATTATTATCATTATTATTATTAATTATCATTTGAATTTAAATTAAATAATTAAATTTTAATAATTTTATTAAAAATTTATATTTCTTAATTTTATATATCAATTTTAAAATAATTTGCAAATGATAAATACCAGAATCGAGGTAGTTATTATTAAACACATCTACAGTTATGAAAAACTGAAAATACAATACAATAAACAAGAAAATCACATAACACAACTAATTAACACACACATAACTTAATTAGTACTCCCTCAATTGCACACATATTAATAAAATATATTAAAATTTCTATTATACCCTTAAATAACTAGTTGACTATTCACATTATTTTTGTATTTGATGTTAGATTTTGTATTTATTATTAAATATTATATTGGAAAATGAAAACGACACTCTTTGTGAAAAAAAAATAGTGATAATCTTTAAGAAATGGAGGGAGTACAATACACTGAATTAAAAAGTATATCAAGAATATGAGTATCGAATCAACTATATCCACGTGTCTCAATCTATATATTTTTTAGAAAAAATTATTTCTCGACAATTAAAAAAAAACAAATTCGGTCCACTCCCATCGTGACAATGGGACCCAATACAATGTTTTCAACGGTGTTGTAAAAATTCAACTCTGATTTTTTCACCTAGTTCTCAACAAATTATTGTAACCATTTACACAGTTAAAAAAAACTCATTGAAAATAATCTAATAATTTATTTGCAGCATGATCGGTCTAGCCTTTTCCCATGCTCCATGTAAAATGGTAAAAACTGTCCCTTCTTCATATGTTTTTTTTTTTTTGTAAAGACTTATGTATAAAAGTTAGATCTATTTAAATTGGGTTTATAAAAGTGTTCTCTCACTCAAAAATCAAAACTTTCTCTTCTCTCTACTCACTTGCTCACCGCCAAGTCAGAATTTTTTTATTGGGATTGGCGGCCGACTGCTCATTCAAAGCCTCCGCCGGTTCCCTCCTCTTCCTTTTGTTTTCTTTGTTTTTTAGTTCTAATTTTCATGTTTAGCTTATCGATGTCGGACCTGATTAATTCTGGTTTTAATTTTAATAGATCGAGACATGCAAAATCAAATCCCATCTGATTTGCTTATTTTGTAGGTAATACTATGGTTCACCCGATGTATTCCTCCTATCCAATTACAATTGGTAAAGGAACGTTTGCTTTCGGTTAACTAGGTTAACGAGATTATTATTTATTAGTATTATTATTATTTATTAATATTATTATTATTTATCAATTTTTCATCAATTTTTTGTGATATTAGAAAATAAAGAAAAAAAATGTAAGTGCAAAACGTGTAACGTACTCATAAAATGCTATTGCAAGATGTAAAAGATTATCTGCATATTTTCTAGGTGATTGGGACATACCTTGTGCGGACTGTTAAGGTTTTTTACTATAGATTACACAAGTAAAATCAAACATAATTATATACTTTGAAATTGGCATACACGTTGTGCGGATTGTTAAGGTTTTGAATATTGATTAGATAAGTAAAATCCAACATAATTATATACTGTATAAAATTATGGTTTTTATAATTGGTATGATGTGTTTGTACATAATACTAGGTGATTGGTTCGCACCTTGTGCGGACTGCCATAATTTTTTTAATAAAAAAGTACCCCATTTTAAATAAAAAGGCTTCTATATATAATGCTATGTATTAAATATGGTATCTTTTAACTTATATGATGCACTCTATCAATATTAAGTATATATAGATAATGGGGAATATTATTGTATCAAATGCACCATAACTCAAAAAAAATTATTTTATTTTTATCAAACTTCAGTAGTATTTGAAGATTTTAGGATAGAATAGAGAAAAAATAAAGATATCAAATTGTTAATAATAATAATAATAATAATAATAATAATAATAATAATAATAATAATAATAATAATAATAATAATAATAATAATCCAGATGTATATTAGAGGAATGATCGGCCCAAGTATTTTTTTTACTTCGCTTCACCTTGTGCCCCTATCGGGGCACAATGGCGAAATAAAAAGTATACCTACCAATCACATAAAACACACACACATATCGATTTCCCATACCCGAACTTTTACTGATAAAAAAAGAAGTAATATTCTACTTTTAAGAATATTTCATGATAGATTATACAAAGGATATTCATACTCTATCAATATTAAGTATAAATAAATGTTGTAGATTATTATTGTATCAAATGCACCATAGTTCAAAAAGACTTTTTTCTTATAATATTTGAAGATTTTAACATAAAGTAAAGAAAAATTAAAGATATCAAATCGTTAATAATAGTAAAAATTAACTTAAACGTTAGGGGAATGATCGGTATGTAGGCTTTTAACATGCCGGTCACATTAAAAAGGCACACATGCTGATATCCTATACCACATTATACATTTATGGATAAAAACAAAACATTAAACTTTTATCTTTAACAAATCAAAATAAATAGTGGACAATTAGTTTCATTGTTGGACATTGAATTATTGCGTTGGCTTAAAGCCACACCTTGTGCAGGCTGTAATTGTTTTTATTATAAAGTAATTAATATTTGAGGAATGATCGATCCGTGTATTTTTTACTTCGCTTGCTGATCACCTAAATCATATTACTTTTTTTTGCCAAGATCATAATATATATATATATATATGTAATATACGAAATATTCCCAAACTTTTGGTATATATGCGATAAAATCTAGTGAACATAAAATACATAAAAGAATTTCATAAACTTTTAGATTTAGTTATGCTAAAATTGATTGTTGTTTTTTTGTTAAAGAGATAATATATAACTTATAGTTGTGTTGTGTTATGACATTATAGTCATTGAGTAATTTATCAATAACTCATAGTCATAATAGTCTTCGAAATAGATAAGTGTAACATCCAATATTTTTTAAACCGAACATGATGACAAACTGAAAAAGTCTTTGGGTCAAGGGTCAGTCCGACTCCCCGGGTTTACAAAAAAGAGTCATATATTATATGTATATATGTGCAACGTACGTATATGACAACATAGTTGGCTAACAAATATATTCATGCTCATAGTAGTAATTATTTTTATCATATTAACTACTTTGGCAATAAATTTGTGAAAGTAGAATATTTTTGTAAATAATAATTGAGTCAAAAGTTTCAAAAACAGAGGAATGTAAATGTAATATAAATGAAGCAAGGGATGAAAATAACGAAAAAATAAAAAATTAATCATATTTGTCACAAAAATTATGAATATTTTATACTACGAATGTGTAGTTTCCATATGAGTTAGTATCGGTAAAGCATGTAATATATACTTTTACTAAGTAAAAAAAAAAACATTATACTTTTATCTTCCACAAAAAATAAAATCTTATGGTTTGCAGAAGTGACCGATTTGTGTGTTTGTTTTATTTCATTTCACCTAGTATTTTGTTTTATGTAGGTTTGGACTTTTAATATTTTGTATATTTATAATATGTATTGTATTAGAAATTCGGAATATTGTAAAATATCAAAGTTATTCATCGGTGAGCTATCGATACTCTATATACATGATGGAGATTTAGTTTTCACCCAAAATAGGTCTTGCAAGCGCACAAGTCTCGCAGTAGTACTTTGGGGTCGAATCCACATGGAGCAAAGTGTACGCAGTAACACGTCCAAGTTTACTCGAGCTAAGCAACAAATATGGAATTGTTTTAGTTTTGGTCGATCGTCAGTATGAACTGATCGATCGATGAAGCGCCTTTCGGTCGATTGCAGATGATGCGTTTGATTAATCGATGCCTGCAAATGCTAAAACAAAATAAACGTGAGAAAATCAAATACTAAAGGCGTTAAGAAATCAGGCATTGCAACAGAGAATCACGGTTTGAATTATTCAGGGTAGTGGCATGTGTAAATATCCTAGTTATTAACTGACTATCCTTATGGTCAGGCTTAGCCAATCTAGTTCGATTGATATCCGAGTTAACTCTAACATATATCCTTTCAGAAAGAGAACATATGGGCTGATCAATCAATCAATCAATCAATCTAGCATTAAGTTCAGGAAATCAAATTCTACTAAACTATAAAATATTAAAGCTTTCACTATCAAGTTTTGGATCTCTTACTCTAAGTGGTGTATTCTATGATTAAATTAAGATCTGATATGAAAGTAAGCTTATTAACTAGTCATTACACAGCCCTATTGCCTATCTGCCTAACTATGATTTCTCCTAGCAAAGCCCTATTCCAAACTTAAGAACTATTTAATCATGCTTAAGAGAAACATAATAACAATTGAAATTGCATTCATATAAATAAAAAAAGGTTCAGAATAGGTTCTCTGGAGTGTAGAGATTACAAACTTCGTCCTTGAAAGAAATGACCAAAGTAGAATAAAAGAAGAAACAGTGAAAAGAACGATAAAACTATTTAGCCTGGATGCATAGAAGCTTTGTGAATTTCGTGTTTGTTTCTTTGGCTTCAGACTTATGTATTTATAGAGGAGAGAGTCGAGGAGTTGGCCGAGATGAACCAGGAAGAAGATTTGGATATGAATCCAAATATTTTATGTATATCTTGCTCTGGTCGATCGATTAATAATATTTTAATCGATCGATCATTATCTGAAACACGTCTTCTGAATATTATGTATCTTCTGTAATTATCTCCAACATATCCTGATATCTCCCCAAATGCAACAGTCCTTATATGAATTTTTTCTCGAAGCTTCCTTGGATTATTGGGCCTTGATCGATCGGTGGGCCTCTCCTCCGCTCGATTGGGCCTTGATCGATCGGTGGACCTCTCCTCCGGTCGATTGGGCCTTCATCTTATATGGACTTCTGGATACATCTTCATGATTTGGGCTTAACTTCTTATTCCTGAGGGCAAACGACTTGATTCCAAGCCCATGTGACAGCTAACTGATATATCGTGGATTTAATGGTTTTTAGCCACGATATNGATATATCGTGGATTTAATGGTTTTTAGCCACGATATAAAGTATTTTATCGAGTATTTTTGGTGTTTTTCTAGGTTTTATTAGTATTTACAGGTTATAACATGCAT